>JAGKQL010000101.1:231420-265451 GCA_018398635.1 Cyprinodon brontotheroides
TATGCAGATCCAAACAACCATCTCAGCCTGAATGTTTGCAGCACTTTAATCTGGACTCTATTGCGTTTCAGGAGGGGTCAGGCTCCATGTTCTTTTACCCATTTTCTTCATCTTCATCGTTTGCCTCGCTTCTGTTTTCATCTACATCGTCAGAAGAAGGAAATCAAACACAGGAAGTAGGTTGGGTTTATGTTCAGAGTTTCCTATTATCAAGGGTTTAAATCTATTCTTCCCTCCATTTTTATACATCATAGGGTCCTATGGTGAGCGGGACACAGTCATTATTCTAAGGTGGTTCCACAGGAATGACGGACAACTTCCTTCTATTGAACTGATACAGTTTCCTGTCATGTCTTTTTTTTAACTCTGCACACAATTTTCTTATTCAACAAAAATAATGAACTTACATGAAAAAGGAATAAAATTCAGCACCAAAACTTCTAATTTTAGGAGGCCTGCTTATTTAATGGTGCCTTGTCAGTAAATAAAATGTATTTATAGAAGGAGCTGCAGGGTAGAAAATTTAGCTAATGCTAAATCATTTATTCTGTTTTTAGACTGTTTTAGGTCTGAGGAAACAATTCTGTTAACTCATTTATTAATTATTCTGTTACGTTGATACATTGAACTGTGGAGCAACTGATCCTGGAGGTTATCAGGAGGAGGAATGGTGATGATTAAGAAACCTTTAAATATGTACAGACTTTCATTTTGAAGTTAAACTTGTAGGGAAACCATATTTAAATGTTAAATCATTCTGGCTTAAACATGTATATAAATGTACCCTCTTTATCAGCCCATATCGTCTCAAAATTTAGACAAAAATTTAAAAAAAAATCTTGTCTTTAAATCCTGGAGGGGGTTCGTTATCTTATGCAGGCCAAGTTAGTTATATGTCAGCTTGTACACCTAAATTCAGCCAATCATATATATCAACGTCATCTGTCAATCAAATTGTTTCAGTCATATATCTTGATTCATACAGTCGCTAATATACAATGCCCAGGCATCAGTTGAAATGTAAGAAATAAGTAATCATTTCCTTTCCCATTGAGTTCCGCCCCAGTGTTCATGGGGATGGACGCCTGTGTCTTCAGCAGGCGCGTAGAGCTGGGCACAGAACTGGCAGCGCTACGGTGCAAGGATCTCCAAACATGTGCCCGCTGGAGTTTCCCTTTCTACACCAAAGCAAGCTTCTCGCCGCCTCTGGCGCCCCTTCTTTCCACAACATCTTCGCCCCGCCTCCTCCTCCTCCTAAAAATGTATGAAGGAGGAGACTCATCCATGACCTCCGACACTAAACTCTCCCTCCCTCTTTGTACGTGTTTCCTTCTGTCCATAGCCGCTCCTTGTCAGTAAGTAGTGTGTTGTTGAGTGCTACTTGGTCCCAAATGTCATTTCCCATTGGGAACCTACTTCAGTAACTAAGTTGCTAACTGGTTAGCAAAATGCTTCTGCCATAACAACCGGCTTTATACCTACCGTCCAATAACATTCACTTTATTCATTCATGTAAAGTTGTGCACCACTCTGGAGAACTCAGAAATGCAACGCTTTTGAACAGCCGTTTCCCTGCGACTTTGACAGAAGTGTTTTGTTGTTTTTTGGACAGAACAACATAGATCACACTGCAGTTTCAGATCCAGTTAAAATCTATTTCCAGCTAAAGTTTCATATGAAGTAAAATTAAATGTCAGAAAAAGATAATCGGCTTCAGTTCTGCCTGTTTCCTGTTTCCCACCGCTTTAACACATGCTTCCCCTACAGAGGTCTAAACTAGGCCTTAGGGGGGCGCACAGTTTCACACCAAGGTTCTTTTTATAAATGCCACCCTTTCAGAGGAAGTGGGCACACGCAGGCTTTATAAACTAGACCTCTGATCTGCTGTAGAGCGCATCAATCCATTTTCCTCGCTAATCTTTGCAGTGAAATGAAATCCAAGGCCAACAAAGAAACAAAAACCCTAATTTATAGTTACAGTTACATCATGATCCAGGAAGTTTTGATGAATCCTTTTGATGATGAAAGACATTTCTCGTAACACTTATTTCCACATACTGTAGCAGCCATTCAAAACGGCCCTTCCTAGTCAAACGCTACCCAACTGTCAGCCCACTTCCCTGCAACTCCCAGTTAAAATCCCCTCCATGAACCTGTAACATATCTTTTTCCTTCTGACTCCACCCCTCAACACTCTGAGTTACAGGGTCTGACCTCAGCTTCTCTTTAGATCTTAATGTCCACAAATCATACAACAGATTTTATTTTACTACAAATATTGATTTTTAAAAAGGAATTGTAGAGTGACCTTCAGCTAAGCACCCGGCTTAAGGAAAGTTGGGAAATTTGGAATGGCTACCACTAACTAAATAACAGCGCTTTGCAAACTCATCTTTACTCTTTGCTTCTTGTTCAGTTTACTCATAACAGATGAATCCATATGAAGCTGGAGTACCCAGAGAGAACCCATGCATTCTCAAGTAGAACATGCACAGCTCCATGCAGAAAGACCGCAGGCCTGTGAATCAAACTCAGAACTGCCTTGCTGCAAGGGCAGCAGCGCTACCCACTGCTCCACCATTCATGCTTGTTATAAACCCCCCATAAATGAAAATGTTACTGCCTGTCCTGATAATACTCCTCGTCTCTGTTTACCTGTTTAACGAAATGAATGCTACATGTCATCAATAAAGCTGCTCTGAGAGTTTCTTTAAAAGTCTCTGGTGTTTTTTTCCAATCGTTTGTTCTCTTGCAGGTTATTCGTCTTGTGGATCTCAGCAGGAAGAACCAGACTTTCAGAGCAATGCAAGAAGAGAAGAGAAACCTTCACTTTAACTTTCCAGTCCTGACAAGAAGCAAAACTGAACTTAAAGTATTATTATTTTTTTTATTATTATTATTATGAAGCCAAGTTGCCTCATCAGGCCGAATTGAGCATCCTCAGTTCACCTCTAATGTAGCACTGTATCCTTAAACGTCTCTGATCGTATTTGGACTGTTATATGAAGAAGTTTGATGTTTTCCCTCTTTATCTCTAATACCAGCAGATGTTTCCAGATGTTTACCAGCTTTAGTTTAGATTCCATTTATTGTTCTTTATATGAGTGGATCTTTGCAGAAGCAGCTTTTTGAATCACTGATCAGCTTCAAGTCTCTTTGTTCTGGTTGGACATGTTTACATATTTGATTGATTTTTGCTCAGAAGCTCTTAAGTAAAGCAAAGCATTATGGGTAGGATTCCTTTAAAATTGCGCTACTTTGCATTTACGCTTTTTGTTTTTTGGATTGTGGAAGTAAGTTAACATAATTAGAAGGACTTTTGAAAGAGAGACCACTTGGAAAAAACTTTAAAAATACCTCAAAGACAAATTTAAAATATATGGGAGAATTAATCTTAATATTAGGATTTTTTTATAAAACCTGATATTAAAACATGCTATATATTTTATTTATTTTTTATTTCTTTATTATTTTCTTTTTTTCTGCCATGTAACCAAAGCCTGATGCTCAGCCTGTGTAACTGTTTATCAGTCGGCAGCTGCTCTGTCAGAGGATCCACATATGTTGATCTATCTCCCTGTGATTGAGGCTGTGGTCAGAAACGCCCTAAAAACGTTAAACAAAATGTAACGTCGGCACGCCTTCAATGTTCCTTTATATTGCTGTCTTTCTGTTACCCTAGAACTGCTGCACATTTATTGTTTTAAAGTTTTTCTGCTGAAAGTTGACAGCAAATATTTCTAAGATAAAACAGAAAAATCGTAAACGTAATTTTTTTATTACATTGTTTTCACAGCAGATTAAGTTTTGAGTAAAAAAAAAAGGTTGAAATCCAATGCATTCTGAGCTTTTTTATTCGCCTGATGCAGGTTTCTCACAGCGGTGATCCTTTCGGATGTTTTAGCTCCATAGCAGCAATAATTATCAGCAAACTGTCTTTGCAGACTTTTATATTCCAGTGAAAGTTGTTCTCTTGTGTGGATGGATTCCCCCGGGGATCAGTGGGATGCCTCAATCCAGCAGCAGCCGCAAAGTATTCTGGGGCCGAATGTTATCCTCAGTAACCCAGAGAAGCATGCAGGGAGTGCGAATGATAGAGCACCACTCCCACAGATGAATCCCAAACCGCTCCCTAAACTCAACTATGAAGTGTCACTCACAGTGAAGTCACACTCACAGCTGTGGAAGGCGCCCGAGTTGTACTTGAGGGGTTTAAATAAGAATAGGACGGGCTCTTCCCTGCAGGAAAGGGAAAACAGTTGTTCCTACGGCAACACAGTGATGCCACATGGCACAGGTTAACATATTCTGAAACATTTGCTTTTTTCTTTAAAAAAAATTATCCATTCATTACTATTCTAATTTAGGGATCATATTTTTATTTAATTTTTTCCTTGTTATTTTCTGTCAATGTTATGAAGATGCAGCAAACCAGTGGAGCTTCCATTTGAATGTAGGCGTTTCCTCCACTACTAGTTCACCGTTACACCCACAGTAAAATCCCTGTAAGTCTGCACTGATGCAAAGTCGCTGTTTAAGGGCTGAATGGTCCGCTCACCCTATGGCCCGGCCCACTACGGGGTTTGGTTTGTCATTTAATGTGGCGGACCCCCCGCAGGACGGCGTCCAGTTTGGGATTCAGTCGTCCTGTGGATTAATCTGAATTAGATCCACTGGGACCTCAGTCTGGTGGAGATGTAGACATGGATATAAATATACCCTGCAGAAACCGCTGTTGCCTATTGGCAATGTGCAGACATGGTGCCGCCATCTTGGGGCGGTCGCTGCTCTACTCGATGTAATGAAGAATCAATTGGAACTCCCTGAATACCAGATATTTCAGGTATTTTTGCTTCTATATTATAAATACGGCTATTATAGCATGGTTCAGTTCATTTTGATTGGAGATGAGCAATACTGATAACTTTGGTATCAATCTGATACCAAGAAACTCCAAGGCTGATATCAGACCGGGAATAAACAGAACCTTCTGGCTCACAGATGATCGGTGATACCGAAATTTTTCTATATTTAAGCTTCATATATCATGAAACTCCACCTTTTGGTGCTTTTGGGATTTTTTTACTTTGTTATAATGAATAAAGTAGAATAGCAACAACACAACGATTCAAAAATTCAAAAAAACCTTTAGACGATAAAGCAAAACTCTCACACCTTATACATAGCTGTATTTAAATTTTTGCAGAGATTTAAATAAAGTAAAAAAAAAAAAAAGAATAAAATAAACATTTTGCATTGCTCTCATTAACTGGCTTTCAGTCGGTGGATATGAGTAAAGTGATGTTCTCACAAAATACAACCACATGTCCGTTAGTCATAAAGTTATGCCCTGACCTCTGACCTCAATAGTCATCGATTACAACAATATTATGCAGCAGGAGCAGGAATTGTTACGTCTATGGGAGTAGGTTGACCAATCCAAGATGGCGGCCATATTTTATACAGTTATCTCTATTTATTCACTGGATAGCTGATGGAGGGAAGCCACTGGCCGCCATATTGGTACTCCCTAGTTAGACGTAATGTCGCAATGTCAACAATACGTTCTTTTCAGGGAGGTTTAAAACTTTTAAAATAAGGATAAATTCCTCACGTTGACACACACTCGCTGTTCAATATCATTAGTAGATTACTTTAATGTACGATTTTAAGAAAAGGAATGAAGTCTATAAATCATGTAATATAATATATTATAAAATTACATCACAACAACATTAATGTGTTAATGGACCATAATAATATACATGTATTGATGACATTATTATGGTAATTACATACCGTATTTCATATAATTTCAGTATTTCACATTAAGAATTACAAATGCATGTCTTTTAATGCTATAGTAATTTTGTATTTGTAAGTTGTGCATGCATGATGCCATATACTTTTATGCATTAGCTTTAAGCTTGAGTTGCTTTTTTTTCTTCATCAATATAACATGCAATATATTTCTATATCTTGTTTTTGCAGCCAATTACTAGACATACTGTATAGGCATTTTTAGGTCCCGGCTCCATGGGAATGGGGAGTACCAATATGGCGGCCGGTGGCTTAAATTTGTTCAGGCCATAAATAAAGAGAGATCAGTGATTTTGTAATATTATACTCCATAACAGAACCTGCAGAAATCTATCAATCTTGCCTGCTTGCATGGCTCCCTCTAGTGATGGGGATATCAATTAAAATCCAAAATACTTCATTAATCTCAAAGGGAAATTAAATGTTGCAGGAAACCATAGGTTGTTTTTCTTTAACCAGGTGCGGTAGGTGTTGATAGCTGTAGGATCTTCCAGAGGAGTCTGTCTGGAACCAGGTCTGGAGAGTTTTTAGACCCTGCTGTTGTTTAACAATCTTCTGAAGGAGGATGCTCACTGCTCTCTATGATGTTCTTTAGTTTATGAAGAATTCTTCTTTGTGAAAAAGTCTTCAGAGTTCCTAGAACAGAGCTGACCTTCTTTATCAGCTTGTTGAGCTTCTTTAAGTCATTAGCTCTAATGCTGTTACCCCTGCAGAGGATGGAAGAAGAGATCACGCTCTCCTCACCAGACTTATAGAAGAGATTTAGCATCTTGCTTTAAACACTTTAGGACCTAAACTTCCTTAGAAATTACAATCTGCTCCGTCCTTTCTTGTAGATGGCTTCACAGTTGGGTCTCCAGTTGTGTTTTTTGTCCAGGTGGTATTTAACCAAGGTTTTAAATCTCCTCCACCACCTCCACTTCTTCTACCTTGATATTAATAGGTTTCAACTTGTTCTCATTTTTTTCTGAAACCTACAACCATCACTTGTTTTGTTGACATTCAGGATCAGATGATTGTTTCCCCACCATGCAACAAAGCGGTTCACCAGCTCTCTGTACTCAGCTTGTTGTCCATCTCTGATGCACCCAGTGACTGCAGAGACAGAGTATTACAGATAGCCAGGACTGGAAGAAAAAAAACAGAAATGTAAAATATTCTACTGATTTATTAAAAATAAAGAAAACATTAAATTTCATGATACTCCTTGAGATGGTTCTACCCCCCGTGGCAAAGCAAAGCAATTTCTGCATAACTGAAGGTTCCTAAGAACCCAGAGGTCTTCATGATCCTTCAATGAAAGAAGTTTGTTATGAAAAGAACTTTTCATTGACCGTCAGTGAGAAAATATCCCTAAAATCCCTGTGGCTGAGATGCAGCAGGGAGATGGGAGAAAGTTCCACAAAGAGTTTGCCAAAAACGTCCCTTCGGCTTCAGGATCACGAGTTTCCTAAAAATACCCATGGAGCATGACTGAGAGATAGGACGATCTGTTCTGATGAAGCCAAGACTGAACCTTTTTTTGGAGCTAAATCTAAGCAGTATGTGAGGAGAAACCCAGCCAACACTCATCATCTGCCCAATACAATCACAGTAGTGAAACAAGGTGGCGGCAGCATCATGCAATGGGGATTTTTCAGCTGCTGGGACAGGGTAGCTGGTTGTAGTTGAAGGAAAGTGGAGAAAACATCTGGAGGAAAACATCCGGATGTTCAGGACCTCAGTTTGGGCCAAAGGTTCACCTTCCAACCAGACAATGACCCTAAGCACAAAGCTCACATAACCAAGGAGTGGCAAAGAAAACAGCTCTGAGACCCTTCATGACCAGGCCGGCCAGAACCCAGACCTAAACCCAGCTGAGCGTCTCTGTAAGACCCAAAAATGGCTTCTTACCAACGTTCACCATCCAACCTGACAGAACTGGAGACGGTCTAAAGGAATAGCACAGGATCCCTAAATCCAGGTTTGGAAAACTTGTTGCATCATTCCCAAGAAGACTTGTTGCTGTTCTAGTGCGAAAAGGAGGATCTGCTCAATACTGAGAGAAGAGTCTGAATACTAATGTGGTATTTAGTTTTTCTTCTTTAATGAATTTGCAAAACTTCTACATTATTTTTTCTTTCTGTGTACATTAATGATAAATGAAATCAACTTTTGATTGAAGCAAATGGCAGCAATGAAACAGAGTGAAAAATGTAAAGGGGAGTCTGAATATTTTCTGTACATAAACAATATAAGTCAGGCTGAACTGTGTTAAATGCACTGTAGAAATCAAAGAATGTGATCCTCACAGTGCTGTCTGTCTAAATGACAGTGGGTTTGTTGAAGCAGGTGTATGATGACATCATCAACTCCAACGCCACAGCATTAGCTGCTTGTTTGCTGCTGGAGATGAACCAACAGAATTCTCTCTTGGATCTTCATGATGTGGGATGTCAGAGCAGCAGTGTTCTTTGGTACCATGAACAAGGCTGGATGGTCTTCCACATGCAGCCGGATCTGTTAATCTGGGTCAGCCTCAATGTTGAGGAGGTTTTGGCTGCAGAAAAAAGCAGCAGACTCCATTGCAGAAATGGAAGATGGAACATTTGAGGTGTGAAGTTTGCGGACAAGAGAGCAGGATGCTTGAGCTTGTTCCTGAACTATATCTGACGAATGTATTCAGTTCTGTAAGATCATCTTTCTGCCTTCTGTGATCTTCTTCATCCCTGACCACACATCTTTGATATTGCTGGATTTTGCTTTCCAGTCTCTTCCTCTATGCCTCCTGGCTTCTCTTATATTGGCTTTAAGTTGCTTCTGTATACATCTAATTAATTCCCTGTCTTCCTTCCTAAAAGATCCTTGTTTCTTGTTAAGCAGCTGTAGCCTCAAAACAAACTTGTAGGGCTTTTTCAGATTCCTATGACCATCTTTTTACAGTTTTTTTTTAATGCAGATTGTCTTTTAAAAAGTGGCTTATACTCTGAGAAGAAAAAAACACGATTATGATCTGATTTCCCAAGAAAAAGTTTTACTTTACATTTTTAAATAAGGTATATCTGTTTCACTTAATTAAAACCAGTGCTTAGCAATGTATTGTATAAAATCCAGCATATATCATAACTAAATTGAAATAAAATTAGAAGTAATTGCAAATTGTGCAGAGATCTTTCCAATTTTCTCCTGATATAGCTGTAAAAATAATCAAAATGTACATTTGTAAATAGACTAAAAGACAATAAACATTAAATAATTTATTCTGGAAAGAATGCTGTCAATTCTGTCTAAATAAATATCCTAAAATAATCATAATTTGAACAATTCAAAGCAGCAAATCATATATAAATTCCTTTTCTTTATCTTAATATGCTAAACACTAAGAATCGTGCCCACACGCTTTCAGATGTAAAACCTGTTGTGATATTGGAATGCACCACAAGAGGGCAGCAAAGACCCACAGTCTGCTTCCAGGTCGGATTCTTCTTGAGAAAAAATAATTCAGATTCTGCTCCTTAAAAGGCTTTTTTTGCATTGACAAAAACGGAAAACGCAATGCAATAAAATATTTTTTTAAAACACAGAAAGAATAAAATGGTTGCATGAATGTAATCAGTGTACGAAATTGTTCTTTCAGTGCGAGTTTGACTATGTTATCTTTATAAACAATCTTTATTTATCCCTATTGACTCTCTAATTTCCCGGGGGTAAGTAAATGCGCCATCAGACCTCCTGTTGAGCTATCCATGGTGCTGAAACACCGAACCCCCCACTAACCTCAGCTCTTATTCTTTTCTTCTCTCCTTCTTTTAACCTTTTTAACCCCAGTTTAAAGACGACACCTTTGATCATTAAAATGACGCCACGATTTCAAACTTCTAAAAGCCGCTAATCTAAGGAAACATCTCGTGCTCTGCAGGGCGGCGCGTGGATGCTGGAGGGCGGCGTGTTCACGTGACAGAAAAAACGGTACAGCTTGCTCTCTGCCAAAGATCGTCTATTTATGCACGATGGTCCCTTCAGAGGATAAGGGAGGAGAAATTTCAAGTTGTTAAGAAAAACAAATAATTTGTTAAAAATGTTCCTCTGCGTAAAGATCGAAGGCCAGATGACTTTATGATTTAGATTTGGGTTATAAACAAAAACCCAAAACTCTATAATTCAAACAACCAAGCAGCATTAAAAAACAGTTTTAAAACGTACTTTTAAAATGAATTGGAGACCTCAGTGACAATCCTATAGTTTTTCCAACATTATGAATAAAATAAACTGATCAGAGATGGAGCAAAACTATAAAAACCATTTACACTAATGATTGTTTTAAAAAGTTTAATTCAGATACATTAAAAATGTATGGCTTTTAACGAAGTTACTGCATAAAGGTTTTTCTTTTCTATCTTTATCAGAGGGCCAGAGTTTCTACACAATAGGACTCGAGCTTTAAAAATATGACCTTATATTAATTACTAGTGGACGATACTGTTTTGCTTTCTTATACAGGTGGAACTGGTGCTTGCAGAACAGAAATTTTGTTCAGCTCAGAGCTTTAAGAGGAACATTGTTTGAGTAAACTGTAACTGGTTCAATCTACAGAACCACTGTAATCTGCTGAACACACTAGAGTGAATGTTAGACTTTATTACTGATTCCAAAACTGGATGATAAAATATAAAAATGTTTGAAAAGTTGACCAACTAATACACACAAATGGTTTCTGGGACTATTTGATACAGCCTGTTTTAAAGGCATGTTAATAAAAGCTGTTCTAACACCAGATGAGATAGATCAAGTTAAATGTGATTAGATTCTGAGCTCCATCGTAAAATGTAATGTAAGTGCTTTTGTTGTCCCATAATGGCGAAATTGACCCTCTGTATTTTAACCCATCCCCTTAGGGAGCAGTGGGCTGCCATTGTAATCTGAATATACTTTAAATAAAGTTAAGCAATTTATTGCCCTAAAATGATGATGAGACAAACTATAATCAACGCATCATCCCTGAACTTTAAACCTACAAAAATCTGTCTGATTCTATTATAATCAAATCAAAAAAGGTTTAAGTAAGAGATATTAAACAAATGATTCAAGAGATTTAACAGGTTTATAGAATTTGCTATAAAATATTCATTTAGTAAGAAAAACATTAGTATTATTAAAAAACTGAAACAATTCTGAAAGAAAGCATAGATTTAAGGAAACATTCTTTCATGGTTATTTCTTTTTGTCTTAAAATTTCCATCCCAAATTAGTCATAACAAGCATTAGAATGAATACATATAGAATTTAAATCCAGGTCTGATCTAATCAGAGTTGACTGATTAGATCTAAATGATGTCAAAGATCGCCGCAGGTTTCCAGGTCGGGTGGCTCATCTGTCCATTAGACGATCTCCGTCAGCCTGAAAATAGATCCAGCTGGGTTTGGTCTAACCATCATCATCCTCGTTGGCTCTTCTTTCCTCCAGTTTCCTCGGATAAAACGGACCGAATTCGCGGCTCTTTAAGGATTTATCGATCATTTCTCCTTTAAACGTGATTTAAATTCTCCAATTAGCGGAAAGAAATTCTCTCAGATCCAGTTTCTGCTCTTTATTCCTGCCTGTGAACCTGAACAGAGATGTCCGTCGCGGGGTTGAAAAAGCAATTCCATAAAGCCACCCAGGTAAGAGAAAAATCCCCAATTTATTTTTATATTTTATTTATTTTAAATGCTTTGGATTAATCTCCTACAATTATTGTTTTAATTTTAATAGAAGTGAGCATCTTTACTTAAATTAATTTCCTCTTTGCCATATTAACATTAAAATCAAATTCTCCCCAAATATTGTTTTTAATATCTTTATTTTAACCTTTTAAAGCTCTGATATGTTATTTTCTAAACCTTTCTCTTGACATGCGTGTTTCTAAATATTTATTTGGTCTTTTTGTTTTGTTTTTCATTCCAATTAAATTATTGAATGAATAGTTTTATGATGACATTTTAATTATTCTCGCGATATCTGATTATTTTTCTTTTTTTTCCTGTTAAAATGAGGGTGAACCCCTTCTGTAACATTATGTAACAGTTTCTGTGCTGGAAGTCTGCAGAGCTGATTGGCTGTTGCTTCAAGCAACAGGGAATTCCCTCCATCCTCCTCCACATTCTTCCATCGTCATCCCTCCATCTTCCCTTTCACGTTTTACACACATCTTTTCTTTTATTACTTTATTTATCTGCTTTACTCATGCATTTCCCATTCATTTGGCTTTTGCATCCCTTCATCGCACATATTTTCCTCTTTTTTTCGCCTTCTTATTCAACTTGAACCCATACGCTCTTCCTTCCATAATTCCTAGATTTTAGATGTTTCATTTATTTGTTTAGCTACATGTAGTTTAGCAAATGTTTCTAATAGTGTTGCACCAATACCATTTTTTGGCCCCAATACCTGGCTGTATCGGCCGATACGGGTATCTGTACACTAAAAAAAAAATAGAGGTTGACAGAACTTACATTTTCTAGGCAACGTGATGCATTTGGTTTTTTGAGTTTTCCTTACTTAAATTCACTGTGGTTGAGTTTACAAAGATTTTTGAGTTCTGCCAACTTAGGTTTTTGGAGTGTTACATAGAAATTTTGAGTTCTACCAACTTAGGCTTTTTGAGTTTCACCTTTAAGTTCTTGAGCTCTATCAACTTTGTTTTCTGAGTTTGACATATAGATTTTGAGTTCTACCAAACTCAGATTTTTGTAGTGTTATCTGCAAGTTGAGTTCTATCAACTCCAGTTTTTTTAGTCCTACCAAATCATCGTTTTCACTACCAATCATTCAACACACAAAAAAATTATGTTAATACAACATTTTATTGCTTCAAGCCAAACATTGCATCAATAGATACAGTATAAAACCATGTTCAACAACATAATCTTTAATGCACAGATCAAAGTAAACCTGACACTGACCAGAATGTTCTAGGATTCGTAAGAGTGATGATGAGGGAAAAACAGTAAGACACCATTTTAGTAAGAGGAAAACACACAGGTAATTTTTGTGAAGTAAGTGTATTAACATATATGAAAAAATAACAGTTTTACAAATTTGGACTGACCTTCAGTTTGTTTTCAATTGTAGTCTCTTTAAATTGGGTGCAATCTCCTTTTAAAAAAATAAATAAAATGAAATAAATGTCTGTAAAACCACGGAAAAAGAAAAAAGGTTTTCCCTTTTTATCTCTGAGTTTTTCTTTTTAGTCCTACCACTCCGACAGGACGATGAATGCAAGAAAAGAAAGTCCTCTTCAGTCCAAATCCTTCTCTTCAGTCCAAATCCAGATCTTCACACGGTTGGCTCGCCATCTCCATTTAAGGAGAGAATCCAGAATCCAGGGTATCCAAAAAACCCAGCCTGCATAGCACAACAGGGCTTAGTTAAATCCATTCACTTCTTGTTCTTAACTGTACAGTTTATATCTCTCCAAGTATGATAAATTTCAGTGTGTAATGTAACTTTTCTAACTCATTACAAATTAACTGCTGCATTACAGGGTTAACATATAAAATGTTAATGTCACTGTTTTTCTTGTAAAGCAAATAAAATCATGAAAGGCAAAAAATCCACATGTAAATAATGTAAATAACAGTAAATACCCACATCGGATTAAGAAAGTAAAATAATGTAGTCTTGTAATATTCCTGTGCCTGGAGTTGCAACAACACTGCACTACATAAAACAATTCTAGAAATTTAATAAGTTATTGCGCACTCAACTTAATGTCTCTTTTCATTTGTACAATGAAAATAACAGGCACACTCTTTTCTCTCTATGCATAAACACTCACCCCGCACATGTGCGCGACATAAAAACGCACGCGCACACGCGCATTATAAACGCGCACGTGCGCGGCCTTTCCTTTCATCAGAACGTGAAAAACATGTGAACTCATGCTTCAACTCGGTGGCAATACAACACAAGGGAATGCTAACTCCACGGAGCTAACCGCTAACTGGGCGGTCTTGTGGGCCTCTTGCAGCACTCACCGGGAAAACTGGTAAGGTCCCAGGGTCGTTCCTTCGTGGTTCTCCAGATGCATAAAATCACAATGTCCGCCAATCTTCTCAAACACGAGGGAAAAAGGCTGTGCACTTGAAGAAAGGGATAGGAAACCCGCATCCGTAGTGGGTGCGGTCCATGAACATAAGCAGTGCGCATGCCCATGAGTTTACAGTTGAGGGAACTCAAAAATTTTTATAGGCGCATTTACAAACTTCTTGTTAAACCAACTTCTGAGAATTTGAGTTGGGCAAACGTAGTATTTATTTGTTAGATGTCAAATTTATATTTCTGAGTCGGATTACAATACAATTGTGTGTTAGAACAACAATTGCCATTTACTTTTTTAACAGTGTATCGGTGCAACACTTTTTTCTAAGGAAGGAGACTAATCAGCCAATCAGATGAGGATTTCATCAAATATCTGATCACATCAAGTCAAATGGAGCAGATTGTTTTATATGTTCATTTTTTTTTCCTTTTCCGCTGGTCACAGTTACTTCCTTTTAAAGGATAATTCGCTTTAACACTTTTAGCCCATTTTCTGTAGTGTCCAGGATGAAATCGAATGATCGACACCAAAATTTTGACGCATTGGTCCTGTTCTGCTTTTTGGCTCATGCAGAATCCCCCCTGGCTGCTTCAGAATGGCTTGCATAGTGCATGTCCGATAATGTCCTTAAAACAACCTTAAACGTTCTTTTTTAAAATATGCTACTCACCGGGTCGCCAGCTGTTCAATGACGCTCCAAAAAAGTTTCAGAAAGAAAAACCGCTCCTCTTTGTTTTATTTAGCATTTTGTAAATCCCAGAACTATTTTTCCGATACATCACAACCGCTTATAAAACTCGCTTCTTCGCTCGAATCTGAAGCGCTGCACACTCCAGACCACTAGTTGGCTTATACGTATCCTCTACCCGCCAGTTCACTCAAAGTCCAATATGTCCTCCCCTCAAGAATCCACCTCGTCGTATTCCATTTTCTTGTGAGTTTTTAAAGTGTTTAACAGAGGCTTAGCACCTCAACGTTGGAGTACACAGAGTGAAGCAAAAACACTTGGGCCTTCGCGAAAAGACTACAAACCTAACAGTAAACAGGCCCCATTTCGCTTCGATTTCGATTGTGAGGAGGGATATTGACTATTCCAACAGCAAAAACAACTCAATGGGATTTACAAAATGCTAAATAAAACACTACAGGAACGGGTTTTCTTCACGAAACTTTTTTTGGAACGCCATTGAACAGCGCTGACGACCCTCGGTGAGTAGCATATTTTAAAAAAAGAACGTTTAAGGTTGTTTTAAGGACACTATCGGACATGCACTATGCTAGCCATTCTAAAGCAGCCAGGGGTTGATTCTAAATGAGCCAAATAGCAGAGACAGGACCAATCGTCAAAATGTTGGTGTCGATCATTCGGATTTTCATCCTGGACACTACAGAAAAATGGGCTAAAAGTGTTAAAAACCGGAATTTTCCTTTAACGTAGCTGAAACCATTTGTCTTGTGGCATTTGGATCAAATCAGTCTGAGTTTATCCTTCAGCAAAGATAACATTGGTCACCAGATAAAAGCTAGAATTGTTATCAGATAAGTCATTTTCAGAGGGTTGTTAGCAGGAGGAGGATTGGTTTCTCTGGCAGTTGTGTATTCGCTTTTCTGTTAAGGTAATTTTCAGATGTTGCTCATGTTTTAGCGATGGTCTCTTCTTCTTTTGTCCTCCACCTGTTAGATTTCAGCTTTTAAACAGACGGAGAGGTCAGATGTTACCTGAAAAGTAGGGAAAGATTTGCCAAAGTCCTGATAAAATGAATAAAGCCTCTATAACTGTCAGGCTGCTTTCATTTTCTGTCATCATCGCCTTCATGTTCCTGTTGAGCATCATTAGATCCAAAGTGGATTCATTCCAGTTGTTATCGTCATCCTGTAACAATCCTGTCTCTCCTGTGAGGTTCTTTAATTTTGTGCCAACCTGCGTCCTTTTTCCCACTGTTATCTCCTATCCTGATCATCCTGTTTTCAGGCTGTTTGATGCTCCTCTTCTCCACATATTTCCATGTTTGTTTGCAGAATTTTAAAAGCCGTGATTTTTGTTTGTGTCAATCCACCGTCCTTTAATCATCTGGCCTTTTTCTGCCTGTTTTTTTCACTTTCTTTATGAGGAAGACTTGTTATTATTCTAAACATGACCCTTTAAGATGAATCTTTCTCCGGATACGTGCCTCCACTGTCTTCTCTCTAAAGCCTCCATCCTTTCCATCTGTTCTCTAATGTTTCCTGTGTTAAAGCTCCTCATTCATTAATGCATCCTTCTGTATTTCCATCTTTCCCTTTTTTTCCGTCTTCTTTCATTTTCCTTTTTTTGCCCTGAGCATCCTTTCATCGTCGTTTCCTCTAAGATGCAGCTGTTTGTGTCGCGTCGATCAGGCATAAGCCAGATGTTTACTTTGTGTGTTCTGGGCTCGGAGCCGAGCGAGTCGACATAGGAACGGTTACCTCAGACCCGTTGGGCTGCTTGTTGGTTCTGTTTTGAATCGGGTGTCCTTTCCACTCAGCCTCTCTGTCTCATCAGTCCTCCTGTTTCTTCTGCATCGTGTCACTGCTGTTGTTTCTGGAAACCTGTCAGAGGAATGTCCTCCTTCTGAATCGGATGCTTACGCAGAAGTCGGCCTCCATAAACTCCAGCTTTCCTCATGAATATTCCAGTTATTGATCTGTGTGTGCACCACAGACCGGTCATTTTAAAGCTGTTGCTCTGACCTTCTGAGCTCTGCAAACATTTCATTGAGGAAGTCGTGGCTAATGGCCTTTAGTTAGAAGCTGCTGGTGTTTGGAGTTTGATGCAAAGCTTCTTATAGGAAGCATGAATGTAAAATTACATATAAAGTAACAAAAATGGCGTAGAAATAATTATTTCCGTCTAGGAGCAAACATTTCTGCAGAAGGGCTCATCAGCTCTAAATCAGCACCACAACTTGAGCTGATCAGGTTAAAAGACAAAACTTTCAGTCATTTATATTCGTCAAGGTAAAGAAAAAAGGAGCATCAGATGCGATTGCTTCAAATTCATTTTTTTAAAACAAGCAGCATAAAGCTTTGCTGCAGTTTGCAGCTTCAGAGTCAGAAATGCTTTATTCCAAGTGTATAAAGATTGTTTAGCATTTCTACACATAGAAAAGTAAACACGGTGTAGTGGAGGATGTTCTTTTTCTGGGTGGATCATCTAAATAAGTGGTCCTCCAAATTGTCAATCTTTCTGGTGATATGTTTACGTTAGGCCGTCTTACATGCTCAACCCATGAAAAAAAGTCATTAAAATGATTATTTTTTCAATTAAGGCCTTAATTGTATACATAACATAATTGTATACATGTATATGTGTAGGTTGGTATGTATTTATATGGATATATATAGCAACATAATTATAAATATTGTAAATTAAAGAAATACAAGAAATAAAGGGGTAGGAGCACATAAGTTTTACTTCTTCCTACTCCTTTTCGCACATGTAATAGAGGTTTATTAATTTAGGAAAGAAGGGTACCTTGTTTGTTGTTTTTCTCTCCAATGCTTTTAAACATTGTTTTATTGGTTTTTTGTTTGTTTTTCCCTTGCATGTTCGAAATAAAGAATAAAAAATAAATAAAAAAATAATTAAACCCACGAGTTATTAGATAAATTACATCTAATAACTCAGGATGCAAGAAAATGACACCGGTAAAATGTTTACCAATATAGACATGTATGACATCATTGGAAAGCTTAGATTCTCCACAATTACACCTCCAAGATCATTTTATGATCACAGTGAGCACCAAAACACAATTCACACAGATATAGCAGCATGTCAAAATGTAAAAATGACAAAGCAGCCACAACAAGCAAGCATGTTAAAAAATATATATATATTATTTTCGAGGATAAAGAAACAACTTTGAGTCATGTTTGAAGTGATGCAGCTTGGGCTGTGTTCTACTCACCCAATTTTAGAAACTAGAAGGTATTAGCTTTAAAATAATGAATCACACGTGTAATTTGGGGTTACAGTTCCTAAGTTATTTGCTTTTCCATTTGGGTATGAAAAATAGGCGAGAATTTCCCAAAATGTGGATGTTAAGAGGTTAATTGACTATAAAATTCATTAAATGTGATTATTATTATGTGGCATTTAAAATGCTTTATTTCAAAAAAATAAGTTTATAAAAACAATTTGATATTTTTGCATGGAAGTGCTTCCGATTGATCGTAAAGCCGTATGTTCGGAAAATAAGCTATGGCAGAGTAAAGTGAAAAATGCAAATTGGAACAAAAGTGGCTGCAGCTTGTCGACGGTAAAGATGATGAAGGATTTTTCTGTGTTATCTGAGTCATGGGGACCTGTTGATGGCATTAAAATGATTTCTTATAGCATTAATAGCATTAAATGAGTTACTCATTCCTGTATAAACCCTGAGATGCAGCCTGATAAAACAGGCCTGTAGCATCATAGATGGAGTTCTTGGGTTTTTATCATCTATCTGAGCGCTTCTAGTGAGATCAACCATCTTAAATGCTTTCCACTTCAAAATAACATGTTTACTTTAGAGTCATGGGCTTTAAAAGCTTTTATATCAGTTCCAGACTGATTGGCAGCAATGATTGCTTCTCTAAGGTCAGGGCTGATGCTTTCCCACCTTGACTTTATGTTAAAAAACAGCTTTATGTTTTAGACATAAACAAAAAATATCCATCTGATGCAGGAGCTGCTTTGTTAAATGTTATAAATAGTCTGTATCAATACAAATGTTATTTGTTAGACATCTTTTTGCGGTTAGCTGAGACTGAGGCCTTCGTAGCATCAGTGAAAACTTTCAATGTTTCCTGATCGACATACAAGCCTGAGACGAAACGCCAACAAGGAGGAAAATAGAAAGAATCCACCACCTTCTCCGTCTGTTTTCTGTCATCTTGACAAATTCCTGCACAGCTTTGTTTGTTTGTCAGGCGGCATTGGGCCGATAAAGAGAGGAGATGATGTTTATTGATTCGTGGGGGCAAAAACTGGGTCACTGCAGCAGAGCAGGAAGTATGAAATAAAAATAAAAAGCGCAGCAGCAGCAGCAGGCTGAGACTGACTCAGAGGACAGCGTGGATCGTCCTCCGCTGCTTCCTCTGAAGGAGAACGACTTTTTTTCTTCCAGTGTTTCGTTCAATTATTCATACCTGTTGAACTTGTCTTACTTTGTTACCTTCACACCACATAAATCAGTGTCTCTTATTGGGATTTATTCCAGTTTTAAATATAAAAATCTAAAAAAGTGTTGAGATTCTTTTATGTAGAAAGTACCTGTGTTATAAATAAGAGCAAAATCCAACTCTCCAGTCCATGTGGGATAGAAAGTATCACTGCAGATCAGGCTAATGATACCATCCACTCAGTGAAGCATGGTGGTGGCAGCATCATGCTGTGGGGATTTTTTAGAGGCAGGTTTATTAAAGATGGAGGGAGCTTTAAAAAAGCAACAGATTGGAGTTTCAAGCCGAGGTTCACCTTCTGCCAGGGCTTTGACCTACAGCTGGGAGGGGGAACCAATGCTGGGCCCGAGAGGCTCTTCTAAAGGTGCTACAACCATGATGGGTTTCTGTTTTGTAACGGAAAGCTCTGTGTTTACATCTTTAAGCTGTCCTGAGAAGAGATCACTTCATAATGTGTATATATGTACTAAATAACCATACTGCAAAAAAGTTAATCTCAATAAGTATTTTTTTTCTTAAATTAAGTGCATTTTTTTTTTTTGAATTAAGGAGGTAAGTGAGACACTTTGCCAATGGAACAAGAAAATGTGTTTTATGAGTAAAAATACTCATTCTAGTGGCAATTATTTAGGCCTACCTACTCAGATTAAGGGTAAATACACTTAATTTAAGACATTTTTTACTCATTTTAAGATTGCTTTTGCAGTGCATGAGACAGGACAGCAGATTTTGACAGAAATTGTAATCTTACTCAGATCAGGGAATTTGCTTTGAGTTACGGAAGGCAGCTGCTTACCAACCGGGCGCACATCTCTTTGAATTCAGCCCCTAATCCCAATTAAAAAAGCATTTTATACACATTGTAGATGAGGAGACATCCATAGCTCCAGCCTTATTAAAATATTACATTATGTTCTTAGCTGAAGGACACCGCTCTCATTCCATTCCCAAATCTTTGCTACAGACATAATAAAGATGATAACTGTACATCTGGACAGAGGAACTGTTCCAATTCAATAAACTACTGGGGAAAACATTAGTTATGACATGTAACAGGGATTAGTAGGGTTTAACACCTTTGTTTATAGATGTTAGAGATTGGCCTGTTTTTCAGTGTAGTCCTGTTTCTCTGAATGTGACTGGCTGGATGTGCTATCTTCATCCTCTGCCTGGCTGTGTGTTTCCTGGACGGTCGCCTTTTACAGCTGCTTTTGTATCTCTGCTTCTGTCTCCTTGAACCCCAGTCAGCCTCAGCAGATGGCCGCCACACTCAGCCTGGTTCTGCTGGAGGTTTCTTCCTGTTAAAAGGGAGTTTTTCCTCTCCACTGTCGCTACAAGCATGCTTGGTGTGAGGGATTGCATTGGCGTCAATGAGTCGATGCAATCAACTGGTTTTCCTTAGATAGAAAACTTTGAATCGATTTGACTGGATGATCTGTTGAACTGTAAAGAGCCCTGAGATGACATGTGTTGTGAATTGCTGCTATATAAATAAACTGAATTGAATTGAACAGACTCGCACACCATCAATGATAATAATCCCAACACTTTCTCCTGAAAAAGTGACATGTTTGCCATCACCTTTAAACAAACACTTGTAAGTCTGAAAACCCATCCATGTCTTTTCATGAGCAGGATATTCAAAAAATAAAGGGAAAGTCTTTTCCCTCAACATCATAGAATCAACAGACCCCCTGATGATGTAACATTAAGCAGGGATCAGAAGTCTCACTGGTGAGTTATACCAGGGGTCTTCAATGTTTTCCAGGCCAAGGACCCCCAAAATGATGCCAAGATGGAGCATCCCTAAGTATATATATATATATATATATATATATATATATTGAATGAAATAGTGTTCTATCAAACTGGTCCTATAGTCACACTATTACAGATGGAGTAATTCAATGAAAGTAATTTCTCCCTGGGATTATTAGAGTATTTCTGATTCCTGGTTGATGGGACAGGTGTTGTGAATGAAAACGGTGCCCAGCTTGAAAGAGCTTCTGTGTGTCACTGAATGTTACTATAGATCAGCGCCTCGTTGAGGCGTCTGATTCAGATTTTTAGTTAGAAATGTTCAAATCGTTGACTTTCTTCACTCTTATTTTCATCTGGACATCACTTTGTATGGTCAGCATCATTTAATGCTCTGAAGGGTGAAAAATATTTTGCATTGATCAAAGGACGGCGTGATAATAAACATCTCTAATGATTTTACTAGTGTGGGACACTAAAGCCTTTATATTCCTGTCTGTGATAAAAATTATAATGTGTGGTTGTAGGAAATGAAAGTAAAATGGAACCAAAAGCTGAAACAAATTTCATTTGAAAGAAAAACCATTTAACTTTGAATCCTGATGGAAGAACTTTTAACATTTGCCTCATTTATCCCTCTGATCAGTGCATGAATCTGCTTTTTGAATTCCCTCGGAGACGTTTGAGTCGCACACTAAAAAAGAAAAAAAACAGCACGAGTCAGATGTTTGAAGTGAGGTGAGATGTCGACAGAGTGAGGGCGAGCGGGAGGGGGAGCGACACCCGAAATAGATCTGTGAATCCACAGCAGACGTTATCGGGAGGAGCGTGGGCGGCTGGTGGCACGAGATGTCACAGACCGGCGACTCTGGAAGCCCAGTTCTAGTCTCTCTCTTTGTCTGCGGCTCATTCGCCGGCTCCCTCTCTCTTTCTACTGATCCCTGCAGATGTCGTCGATGCTTCGCTGGTGTTTGTCCAAACGGTGGCCTGCAGCGAGCGAAGGGAGCAGCATGGTGGAAATTGACTTTCAGGGGACCTGATAATTATCCGGCATTAAACACAGCACCGCCACATTACCATTTCAACCTTTTATAAAGTAATTACAGGTTAAAAAATCCACTTATTCGCATTCAAAGCACCGTTCTAAAGTAAAAGAGCCAGAGCTGCAGGATGTCTGAATATGAAGGGTTTGATTATGAGTGTCTGACTCATCTTAGTGATGCCAGCAGCGTTTGTTGGACAGAACCTGGCGTTTCTTTCTCTGTAGTTGGCTGGTTTTAATCGACTCGTTGGCTTTTAGGTCCCTCAGTGATAATAAAGATAGTTTTCACTATCGCGGAAATGAGGCTTAAAAAACACTTTACCTGAAATTGATGAAATGTAATAAAAGAAGAAAAGAGTTGATCAACAAAGCTGAAACCTTTTGAATGGAAAACAGCAATAAAAACATGACTGATGTCTCAGATTTTATTCATTTAACAGCTTTGAAAACCTTTTACTGTCGACTCGTTAATTACTCCTAAATGTCTTCTTATTAATGCTTTTCTAACATAAAGCATGTTCAGATCTGCATGTACTGACATGCTGATATACAGAGCAAAGACTCTGCACAAAATAAAGATGATTAGTTTATAAAGAGAGAGCGCGTTACAATCAGGTGCACTAAATATGATTAACTACTAGGGAACTAATCAGAACCTAATGGGTTGTTAATCAGTACTTAATAGGGAACACCCAGCCCAGCCTTATTATGGGATGAATGCTTAGTTACCGGGGGAACGCAGACTAACTAATCAGGGACTGATGGGTAGTTACCGAGGAAACCAAAGAGGAACCGATAAGGAATTAGAGTTCAGCTTTTTTTAATGGACCACCACAAAATTAGAGTAGAGATTCTCCATGTTGCTTCTGAATAAATGGTAAAGCTGTGAGGTCACAGGTCACTAAAACCTGTTTCCTGTTGATAACTGACAGATTGTCATTGATTTTCTCTTAGTTGTAAACTTATGGATAACTGATTGATTTAGTTTATTCATCTCACAGTGGAGAAATGTCAGGTTTATTCAATGATGATTATAAAGTTAATCTATGTGCATATGGATATGTTTACTGCAAACTGTCATGCAACGGTGGTAGAAAATTGCTGATGTTTGTGCAAGGATAATCCCAGTTATCGGGAGACCACTCTATTCAATCAGAGGAGACATTTTGTCCTATGGACCTGATCAATTGCCTTGTCAGAAGATCACTAATTTGTAACCCACCCCATGTGTTATGATCTGCTAATAAAAAGGCTTTGCAGAAGGAAGTCAGTCAGACAGTAGATGTAGCTGAGCGTGGCTCTCTCCTCCTGCAGAAGCCAAAAAATCCTATTCTGGTGCGGACTCAGTTTCTCTTTTATGAACCTACATTTTTGAGCGTAACATGAAACCTTATCCATCTTATGTGTTTGACCTGCTCTCATCTTAATGATGTCTGTCACTTCCTGAGTCCCAAATTAGTACCAAGCTCTTATTTTATGGACTTATTGGATTCAACCATCATATGAAGTATTACTAAGGACCTGCTCATTACCCAGACACTATCTGACCTTCAGCTAATGATTTTATGTACCCCCAACTAAAGGAAAACTACCCATTAGTATCGATTAGTTACTGTTTTGCCGGTAACTTCGGCAACCATCCTATAATAAGGCTGCGTTTGGTGTTCCTCATTATGTGCTGGTTAACGTCCCATCAGGTTCTTAATAGTTTTCTACACGTTATCTAGTAGTGAGTTAGATTTTCTGTAAATTAATGTAGAGTGTTACACATAAAGGTTCACTTATCCCAATATGCATTTAATGCTCAGACATGTGGTTTGTTTCCTTTCTCTAAAATACCAACATCTCTAAAATTATAATTATTCTTTAACAGCCTGGCATCTAGTTTATTGTAGATATTTATTAAAGCTGGTAAATCTAAGAAAACGTGTTGTTTTTCTAAATTTTGGACTTAAAAATCAGACTTAACTTTTCCTGCCTGTGGTTGGTTAGGATTACCCAAATTAGTTTATTTTGCTATATGCAAGAATAATAAGAGAGAGAAAACATTTCCGGGAAAAGCAATTTTTTTTGACCTGATGGAGAAATCTACATTTTTAAAATCTTTAATCAATAAAGAAAAGAAACCCGACGCATCGGCTAATATATTAGGAAGGGAACTATTGACCTCCTCGAGTCTAGCTCATCCTTGGGTCTAACTTTTCAGATATTTCAAGGTGCATCATTTATTTCTCTAATTGGTTATATATAAATATAAACAGATGGGGAAATGGTGAGAGCCATCGCACCGTTCAGGAAGGAGATTCCTCTGCCTCTTAGAGGATCATAAACATTAAGGTACGGAGGTGGCAGTGTCATGCTGGGCACTGTGTCCCTGCAAGAAGGACAGATGGACTTGATCATGCCATCATCAGTAAAGAACAACATGTGGAATAATGGAGGCACACATACAGCATGACCTTACGCATATTACCAGATGTTCTAGTCATCGCTGCAGTCAACTGCTGGAGCTGCCGTCACAATCCTGATCCCCGTCTGAAATAAAACTTGTTGCAGGAGTTAAAAAGTTGTGCATGTGAGGTGGTGACGCAGTTACACCAGTTCTGTCAGGAGGATTGGGCCAAAACTGCAACAAAGTGCATTATGACGCCTGCGGCACAAAACAAAGCATGTTCAACATGTGGGATTCAATTTTAAATAGTTATTTTATCAAATATCAGAGTAAAAAGGTTGAGTATCTTTCTTTTAACATGTTTTTTTATCTGTTCACGATATGCAAACTGAGATTTGCTTCCTTTACCTTCAATCTGCACTATAATTTACGATTAATCACAGAGCTTTATAAAAGTTATTCAAAAAACTGTAGAGCACTTGTTGCTCTGTTTTTTGAGAAATTTAACTATATCCCAGAGAGGAGATAATTACACAAGGGTTTTCCTGTTTGCGAGAATCAAAGAAGCATTTCAATCTATATCTTCAATTGTTGCATCATCCTTGGTTTTGTCTTAAATGGACGTGTGTGTTTTACTTTGGCAGTCCAGAACACTTTCTGGGAATGCTTGAAAGAAGTAAGAAACTGCTGAGATGGAAATCTAGGCCATGTCCCAGCAGGAAGGTGATTTCTCATTCAGTGGAGATGATAGTTAGAGCGGCGGCAGCATGAAACAGACGGCCTGAAACCAGACCGGCGATCACAGGGCGGTACCAGAAACAGAGGGTGAGACCGAATCGATGTCCAGGAATTCTGGGAAGAAAGGGTAAAAGGGAAAGAAATAGAGGTCAAGTTTGAGAGAATTTGGTTGCAGTCCGTCAACAGAAACCTTTATGTACCATCCCAAAAGAAACTACTGGCCGTACATTGATCTGAAGTGATGTTATGCAGGAAGTCGTCTCATTTTATTCTCTTTCACGTTTTGTTTTACTTAACCAGCAGTCTTAGGAGGCATTTTTACGTTTTAATTTTAGTTTGTTTTGCATCTGTTTAATGTTGTAGTATCAAAAGGTCTTTCAATGGTGCAAGGGGGGCATATTGAATTAAAGGCCCTGAGTCAACTATTTTTGAAGGTTAAAGTATAGTAGCCTTAAGGCATTTAAAATACACAGTAAAAAATAAAATAAACATTTAACTTAAAAAATTACACTTTAAAAGAGGTAGTTTTACTTAGTTTAAAGGGACTGGTGTTTTTTTTTTTTTATTTACAATATGGTTTTACTCCGGTTGTCTGTTGCGCTAGTATCCTATAGGAAAAACCTTAGCAAATCGTCAGTAAAAACAACAATCCCCAGTCTTTAATACAATACTTTTCTTTCATGAGGAATTTCATGAGTGAGGTTATTTTTCTATTAAAGAGGCTAATTTAATGTTGCAGCTCAGTGATTGTAGAATATAAACACTTAACTGCAGGATTGTATAACTTAAAAAGAAAAGATAACTTGATGCTTAATCTGTCCTGATAATAAAATACAGAAACAAAGTGAATGTTGTACTTATGTCAAAAATGATCTGTATTATTTAAGTCCAATTAATATATCAATAAAAATACATTCAAATGTAGTAATATCATTAACATTTTAATACCTTAATCAAAATATTAAATGTCCTTCATTGAATTTTTCTGTTCAACTGAAAAAGTCTGAGTTAATTAGTGGTTTAGGGCAACCCATTTCCGCAAATCATTGTACTTTTTAGGTTTTACAGAGGGTAAGGTTGTGAATATTAACATGTTCTCATAGAGAGACAGAAAATGACTCTAGTTTTAACATATAAGGCTGTTCTAACAGCTCATTGAGCTGCAGATCAACAGCAGGTCAACCAGCAGAACCAATAGAGCCGATCAGCATCAGCTCAGGTCCTGCTGTATAAAGTTATCATTTGATACAGATTTTATGCTTAAATTAACTGGAAGCAAAAATAATCAACATTTTTTTTCTTACAACGTAACCATCAGAACAGTAATACTGTATCAGCTGTATTTTACTAAGCTTAGGTTTGTGACTTTTTTTAACTACATTTTTACAGTAGGTAACATTAGATTACTTTGTGAAGCAGTTACACTATATAAATAAGAGGTGGACCCTGCAGACTTCATGATTTTACCTGGTAACTTGGACGCTAAAGGGTTCACCTGTACCTTTTTCTGTTCATGTTTTTCTACAAAAAGTAAACTCTGAGCCTAACACCTGCTGATAAAAACACAGGTGGAAACATTTGGTCGGTTCATAGGTCAGATTTGTCCGACACGGGGGAACAAAATCTAAATCCAGGAAGTATTCTGTTCCGTATTCTGAGCTCATAGATGAAAAATGATTTATTCATAATTTTTTGAGAAGAAATGACCCGAGAAATTTACCAAATACCTTTAAGGAGACATTTGAAGCTTGCATGGGGGTTTATGCTTTCAGAAAAAGACACATCCCATTCTATCACATCCCAGAATGCAGAGCAACCTTTACTATGAGATGCTGTTGGATCGTAACATGCAGTGGTAGCTGTGGAGGTGAGAGAGCAGTGTTGCACCGATGCCATTTCTTGGCCCCGATACCTGGCTGTGCAGTATCGGCCGATACCATCTGTTTGAAATTGATGTGTGTGTAAATATGAAGAACTGCATACTACTTGGATGTAAAATAATTGCCATCATGGCTTTTGTCAAGCTGCTGTCTACCTTTGTGAAGCAGGAAAAGACTAATACAAAGTGAATCCAGTAGAACTTTCTATTGCCTACCAGGAGTGGGTGACAATAGTTGAATAAACTTTTGGCTCTCAAAATGGTATCGGTGCCCTATTTGTTGGTACTCACCGATATCGATACACACCATTTTAGTGCTGGATCGGGGCCCCGCCTGATACTGGTATCAGAGCTCGCCTCCTAAACCAACAGTTGCTGCTGTGTTCACATCACAGGCAGGTAGTAAATAGTTACATTCACTTGATTAACATATTTAAAAAAAAAAACTTTTAGGAACAATTTTACAGCATTGTACTTTTTACTCTTACTTGAGTAAAATGTCTGTGTACTCTTTCTATTGTGAGTAATGTCACCGAATGAAAACAAGCTAATTTTACAAACAAATATGCTTGATTGAGAAACACTTTTTTGTTTAATTCACTGGAGGCTCATTGGTTGAATATTATTTTCCATCTGCCATCATTACGGTGAGTTGAATACTAATTTACCCTATTCAAACACACTGTAACTGTTTTATAACTCAAACTAATTATTTTCAAGAGTGCTCATTCCACCTTACGTTTTATCGTGTAAATACTGCACATTATATGCTTAGTTTTTATCTTCTCTATAAAACACTAGAATGTGCATATCGCTTTATATTTTGTTCAATTTTACATAATTTAAAAAAAATATTGAATCAGTTCTAATCATGGGTGGTAAGAAGATTCTTTCGTATTTTTTGCCAACTTCTTTTTTTTGTCTTACGTCCGTCATTTTTTAGAGGCTTTCTTATTATTTTTACTTCAGTAAAAATATGATAATGCAATGTTACTTTCATTCTGTAACTCAATAATTAATCATCCTGCAGGGCATCGCACGTGGCCGAGAGGCAGAGGAGGATCGCCTGCTTGTTCCTGACTCCTATTTCAGCTGAACGGAGACCTTTGACCTCCACTCTGTTAATCTGATGAAGGAAATTCAGATTATACGTGATACAAACCTTTGTTTTAGATGAAGTTTTGATTAGTAGAGGCTGAAATGTCACTCAGCTCATAAGGCTCATTTCTCTTAATTTGTTGAATCGATAAATTAATCTGTTTTTAACAGTTTAGACGCTTCACAGGTTGAAGGCTTCTGCTACAGACAGTCTTCCTGTGGTTTTCCACAGAAATGCTCAGACATACTCTGCAGTGAACTCTGTTATGTGTTTTTAAAGCATTACTCACAAACACTAACTGTTGGACATAGAGGAGTAGCATGAATTTCCGTCCATGAGACGAGGCTCGGTTTAAAATAACATTGGGAGATTTTTAGCCTCTATTTTAGGGGGTTTGTAAATAAATTGCTTTGAAAAATGCAGCAGCTCTTGATCATGATGCATGTTTGAACCAAGGCAACTATACCACAACAAATACAGCATGGACCCAAACATGATTCATTATAACACATTAGTCTATGCAGATGCTTCACTGCTAAAACTGTTAGCATCACCTGCTCTGTCTGATTAATTCTCCTGATTTCTTTTTCCAGGTTTTTAGGGCTGAAACAATTAATTGGATTAATCGATAATTGAAATTATCGTCACCTAATTTAGTAATCGGTTGAATGTTAAATGGATTCTAAAATATGCCTTTATCTGAGAGAGCAACCAATGTATAGCAGGAATTATATCAAAATTGTACAAAAATACAAAAACCTTTGGCATGTAAGATAAAAAAAATACGGTTTGTCTGTCAATATGCTCTATGCAGAACTACTCAAGTGGAAACATTTTAATTTCACCTGGTTTAATTTAAAAAGAAATCTTCCCCAAGGAACCTTTTGCTATCCCATTATTAATTTAAAAAATACTCAACAGATTCATTGATTTGCAAAATAATTGTTAGTTGCAGCCCTACAGGTTTTACAGATTTGGTCTTGGCAAAAATATTTGTTTCTATTGAATTATTCTCTTAATTTTACACCTTTAATAGTTTCACGGAAATAAAAAAACTTGAGTTCAGGACAAGGTTCTGTGCTGCAACGTTGTCTGCCCAGGTTCTATGTTGGTCTGATTTATTTTTATACTTCTTAAAGCCTAAAACCTTACTTACTTTGTATACTCTTTATCAAGGATTTTTTTTTTTTTTATTGTTAATGTTCCTGATCGTTCAAACTCTAAATGGACGAGAAAATCTATTAAACTACTAGCTGGTAAAGTGAGGCTAAATAAATAATCATGTCACCATTTAGGGGAAGCTATTAGAGAACTAAAATTTAATTTGCAAATGGTCAGCTTTCTCTAATGTGTAAAAAAAAGGACCTTAAGTTGTAGGGAAGTCATATTTATATTTCAAATCATTCTGGCTTAAACATGTATATAAATGTACTCTTTATCAGATTATATTGTCTCAAAAGTTAGAAAATTTCTATTTTTAAAAAATCCTGTCTTAAAATCTGTGTTGTTTTTTTTTGTTGTTTTATGGAGGCCAGTTAGTTATACATCAGCTTGTACACCTAAATTCGGCCAATCGTATATCAACGGTCATCTATCAATCAAGTTTTTTGAGTCATAGGATCTTGATAATTGCTAATATACATAACGGTTGAAATAAGAAATCAGAATAATTTCCTTTCCCATTGAGTTCCATCCCAGTGTTCACAGGGATGGACGTCTGTGTCCTCATCAGGCATAGAGCTAACAGAACTGGCAGCGTTGCGAGGCAAGGGCTCAAACATGTACGGCTGGAAGCCTTCTACACCAAACCAAGCTTCTGCCGCCCTGGCGTCCTCTTCCACAACATCTTCATCCCGCTTTCCTCCTCTAAATAAAAAATGGATGATGGAGGAGACTCATCCAAGACCTCCGACACTAAACTCTCCTCCTCTTGCATGTTTCCTCTGTCCATAGCGTTCCTTGACAGTGTCGTTTCTAATAATAATAATAATAGATTTTATTTGTAACGCACCTTACATTTCAAAGAAATCTCAAAGTGCTACAGACACCAAAAGAAGAAGAAAAAAACAAAGACAAAAAAAATAAAAATAAAAAAAAATAATAACAATAGTAATAATAAAAACAAAGAACAAACTGTAGGGCTTACAGCAATACATCCTACACCGAGCGGCACCAAAAACCAACAATTACCAAAAAATAATAATAATAGTAATAATAAATAGTAATAATAAAAAATAAAGAATAAATTGTAGGGCCCACAGCAACACATCTCGCACCAAGTGGTACCAAAACCAACAATTGAAACCAACAATTAAAACCACAATTTAAAACAAAACTTAAAACAAAACTTACAGTTCTAAAAGGCCTGTTTAAAAAGGTGAGTCTTAAGACCTTTTTTAAAGGCCTCCACACCTTGTGGGGCTCTCAAGTCACCAATTTAGTGCTTCTAAGTCACCAATTTAGTGCTACTTGGTCCCAATGAAATTTCCCATTGGGAACCTACTAGCACTAAGATGCTAACAGGTTAGCAAGATGCTTTCAAGAAAACAGCCACAACCAAACATGCTTGCAGATCTTCCGACACAACAATCCCACCCCCTTTATAAACGACCAATCACATTCACTTTATTCACTTGTGTAAAGTCGGGCACCACTCGGGAGAATTCGGAAATGCAACATTGGAACAGCTGCTTCCCTACAACTTTAATGAGCAGAAGGTATCATTAAACAGACAATCAGTCAGAATGCAGCAGAGTACTGAAATCCACACCACTGGTCCCAGTATACAGGCACTATTCAGAAATGGGAGGACATTAAAAGGGACATAGATGTGACAGGATTTAGGGTTAAAGCAACTTCTTCAGGAAGTTACGTAAATTTCTGTCCGTCAACGGCAGACAGTCAATGCATCTAATTAACTTTATTGATATTTACTCATACAGTCATGGAACAAACTGAATAAAATGGTAATAACACCGATATAATGAACTAATTCAACCCTAATTCTGTGGATTTTGTTGAGCCGCTAAACTAGCATGTTGGTCCAACGCTGCCGACTGGCTTCTGAACCCTCAGCCTGGAGTTTATGCTGAAGTGTGGCTCCTAATAGACCATTATTCATCATCTAGGATACGATCATTGATCCACTCCTGAGGAGTTAAAGCCTCTCTGATTTATCGTTCTCCTACCTCTGATAAGCACTTATGATGCTCTCAGAGCAAAGTGTTTTACGAGCAGATAAGTTTAGCTTCCTTTAGCTTTGACAACAGATTGTAGACGTTAAAAGATGATTTTTCTTTAAAAAGCGCTGATATAGCTCATGTTTCTGTGCTTCTGCTGAGAGTGATAACATGTCAGAGCAGACACTGATCAGTTGGTCCATTTTTAAATCCTGTTCAGCTTTACTGACTAATGGTGTAGATTTGACATTTGATGCGTCTTTATCAGGTTTTAAAGCTGCTATTATGAATAAAGTAACGACTTAAAGCAATTAAATTTTTTTCCTAAAGATTTGAAAGACCTTAGATCAAATTGACTCAAACAGAAAAATAACAGTCCCTCCGTTACTCTGATTGGACTTTAGGGTTGAGTTTTGTTTCGTATCTGATCGTTCAGGTCTTGATTCATCCTCTACATCTTCTCTTCTTTTTTATTTCTTTTTTTATATTAAAACCCGGGTCCAGATTCCCCGCCTGTATGACGTCTGATTCCAGGCTGATTGCCGAATCAATCCCCTCCAAACTGCCGCACTGCCAAGGAGAGCTCTTTAAACTCAGACAGAAATCTGGTTACAGCAATCTGCTGAATGGATCGCTGTTCCTGTCCTGGAGACACAGAAATCATCCCTGAACTTTACCTCGACTCTAAGATTTGAGTTGGTCCCAGGAGAAAATACATGAATCAAATATGATGTTAAAAGTGGGAAAACAAAGACTTAAAAATATCAATATAAACTGAGTTTCTGCTAGAATTTTGTAAAACTTTTTCATCCTCTTAGCTTTAACTTTTTTATATTTAGCTTCCAGGGACATTTCGACATCATGCATTCAAAAAAAAGGGATTAGTAGAATAATATTAAAGAAAAATAATGAAAAATCTGTTTTTATTTTTCTTTGTTAGATTTTTTTCCTCATTTTAACAGAAAAGATTAAGTTAAACTATTTCTCTCTTTTTTTTCCAGTTCCATATCATTAAATTGTGACTATTTGTTTTTTTTTCTGCTAAAGTATAATACAAGGCTATTCAAACTTGGCATCCAAGTTGATTCAGTTCATGTTTTTTCGTTATGCAGAAGTTGCTCTGCTTGTGTTTGACAGAAAAACAATATATATATCCTTTTATTCTATTCCAACACTGGTTATAAATTCAGTATATTCATGCATGTAAACAATGATGGATTTCATAGACCTGTTTAAACCATATAAATCTCTCTTTTATGAGGAAATAACAAAAAAAAAAATAAATCCTCTATTAAATAAAATAAAAAATGACCAAATAGAGGCAGGATATGGATGATCCCAAAAGGGTAAAAAAAACAAGTTGAAAATGATTCATCTTAGTCTGAAAATGAATCGTCAGTGAAGCTGCTCTGCATATTTTTGTGTTCTCTTCTAAACAATCAAGCATCTTTCCTCCCGTCTCCGTCCTGGAACACTGAGCAATGTTCATATCAGAGGCCTCCTCCTCTGTTTCTGTCATTAGAGGTAAACAGCTTCATTAACTCTCCTCTCTAACCAGCTATCTTCGCTCTCCAAAAAATAAACATTTTGCTCCCCAAGCCTGTCTCTTGTCAGAATGATTTAGAGCCGTTTGGATAAGAGATCCATAAATTAATTATTCCTATTCTTTATAATAAAAACATTATCCTTTAATAAATATATCTAGTTTTAGAGGATTTTTAACTGCTACAAACACCTGCAAGTATCTTCACAGAAAAAAAAAAACAAATCATGCTTCACAATATAATAAGTAGGGCTGTCAAACGATTAAAAATGTTTAATCTAATTAATCACAAGAAGGTTTCTTGAATTAATTTTGATTAACCACTAGCCTAACAATTATTGAAAATAAATTCTCAACAATTTTGGCAACTTAGCCATTGCTTTTCTTTTTTTTTTTTAGCAAATACAGGATGGTTTAATGGAACGTTTTTTGTTTAAAACAAACAAGTTGACTTTTAAACAATTACATGAGGTCATTTTACCTATTATTTATTCATCTTTTAGCCAGTTGTTAAGGCTAACTAACTGGTTTACATTTTTTTAATGTAAAGCCGGACCGTTACTTAATGCCCCTGCGTTCGGTGAGGGTGGTTCTGACGCATAACACCTGAAGTTGAAGCCCCAGCAAATGAATGCTTGGCATTAGAAGATGATATTTAAGGCTCGAGGTGCTTCGGTGAAACGAATATTCCTTCTTGCAGTGTGAGCCAGAGATGGGGACTCGAGTTTGTGACTCGTACTGAAGTCGCACTTAAGTCGCATATTTAATGACTTCAGACCTCGACTCATAGCTGATTCTGTGATGAAGGACTTCTAGACTCGACTGAGACCTCGTGATTTCTGACTTGTGAATAATATTTTATTCCAGTGTAAAACACTTATTCAAGTGTTTTTGTTTTTACTAACTTGACTGATCACTCGCACCAGAAGTAGTCCAAAGACCCAAACGTAAGCACTCAAGTTCAAGTGTTTTATTTATACAAAAAGCCACCACAGTAAAAGTGGCTTAATAAAACAGTCCTTTCTTCTCCTGATAAAACCCGTACCCAAGAATTTTCCTTAAAAATCAGAGGCTGGGAGTTGGGCTCCGCTTGTTATGCTTCTTGGTGCGAGTGATCCGCCTGCAGCACCCACTGGCTGGTCCAGTAGCTGACTTTGGCGGGCCCCGCACTGTTCCACTCTCATGCGCTACACCCCTTTCCAGACCACGGATCCAGCTAAAAGAGAAGCAAGGAGAACGCCAGCATCCACGCGCCAAAACCCCGTCAGAAGATATATGCCTGTTTTATGCTTTAGCGAGGGGGGCGCTATTTACAGCGAGGTTCCTCCTCTGCCCTA
>JAGKQL010000101.1:265546-293477 GCA_018398635.1 Cyprinodon brontotheroides
GAGCTTGTTTGTATTGACTTTCTGCATCTGGAATCCTGCAAAGGTGGATTTGAATACATCCTACTTGTAGTGGACCATTTTACTAGATTCGCGCAAGCGTACGCCACCAAGAATAAGGCTGCAAAAACAGCAGCTGATCGTCTCTTCAACGACTTCATCCCCAGATTCGGATATCCATCCAAACTCCACCACGATCAAGGTCGTGAGTTTGAGAACGAGCTGTTTAAATCCCTCAGAGAGCTTGCAGGAGTTGGTCACTCAAGAACTTCCCCCTATCATCCACAGTGCAACCCTGCCGAGAGGTTAAATCGCACTTTATTACAGATGCTTCGTACCCTGGGAGAGAAAGAGAAACAAGATTGGAAAGGACACCTACCCCATGTGATCCATGCTTACAATTGTACAAAGCATGAGGCCACCGGTTTCTCTCCATACTACCTGTTGTATGGCAGACATCCTCGCCTCCCAGTAGACCTTCTCTTTGGCCTCCTGACAGGAGAAGATATAAAGACATCAGAAGGATATGCAAAGAAATGGAAAGAAAGAATGACAGAAGCATATCGGATCGCAAGTGCGAACAGTGAAAAGTCAAGCTCCAAGGGCAAAGAAAACTATGACAAAAGATGTAAAGGACCAACCCTACAGATCGGGGACAGAGTACTGGTGCGAAATCTAAGTGAAAGAGGTGGCCCTGGCAAACTACGACCCTATTGGGAACAAACGGTCTACATCATAAGAGAGCAGCTTGGAGAAAATCCGGTGTACAAGGTGAGCCCAGAGACAGGGAACCGTCCTAGTCGCACTTTGCACAGAAACTTGCTGCTGCAAGTGAATGATCTGCCGGTAGATGTTATCCAAAGTCCAGCCGCCAGGCCACGAAGGATGAATAACAAAACCACAGTAAGACCAAAGGCACCAGGAAAATCCCAAAGTTCTGAAACCAGTGACTCAGAGGAAGATGAAGCTCCCTACTGGCTTCGGTTACCCAGATACCTGCAGGAGAGTCAAGGATCAACCAAAGAGCACAGACTTAAACCAAGCCAGACAGGACAAGTGGAAAGAGTTCACATTCGACCTGATGAGGAAAGAGACAAGTCCCCCGATGAGGAACAAAATAACCAAGACACGGACACACAACAAGGTAGAGACTTGCAAGTGCCACAGCTTCACCAAGAGGAGCACACCCAAGGGCTTGGACCTGAACTGGACACCGAGAGAGCACCAAGCCCTGAGACAGACCAGGACCATCACTCAGAGCCACCACCCCGCCTGAGGCAGTCCACCAGGCAGAGGCGACCCAACACAGTCTTCACCTACCCATCTCTGGGTCAGCCAGCCTACCAGCATCATCCGTCAGTAAACGCTGCCAGTGTACCGGCACTATATCCTTTTTTGCATTACCCTCCCCCTTATTCTCAAACCCTTTATCCCCCCCTTCTCACCTCTAGTCCTTACCTACCGGGATCATGGGCTGTTGGTAACTACTGAATGGATCAGAGACTTAAAAAAAAAAAAGAAGACACTTCACATCTCAGAGACAGTTGTAAAGAGACTTTATTGATGTTAAAGGGATTCAGAAATACTTGAGTTAAGTGTCGGGAGCCACTTCTACTGTTGGGGAGCGTGTGGTGCACCCAAATATGTGCAACCACATTTGGAATTATTACTTTGTGGATCAAAAGGGAAAAAAATGTAATTTTTATCCTATGTATGTTTAGTATGAAAAGAAACATACGGCAGTAGTCGATTCCAACATTATCTTACATTTAGGAGATGTTTTCCTGGGTGAATATTGGTGGGTAAAGGAGAGAAAAGGGTAGGCGGAACCTTTGACGCTACGGTCGTTCATTCCGGTTGCTAATTAGGGAGGCACCCCGGTGTTCCCCTTATATCTAACCTGGATGAAGACTTGAGTGTTCCTGTGTTCATTGCTCTAAGACTCAACCTTTATTTTACAGGTCAGTACATGGTTAAAACTGCCATACATGAGAGCTTTAAGCTTCGTATTCTTTCTGTAAGTGACAGGTAATAATTTTATGACGATGGGCGTAACTTTGAATTAGTTTTGTGGGTGTTTGTTTGTCCACCGTCGTTGGGCGGCGGGAAAGCCGAGCCGCGTTGCGCCGGAAGTCTCGCGAGACTTAGCATTGTTCTCGCGAGAGTTCGCCCGTTCGTTTGAGATGTATTCTCTTTGATAGTAAAATCAGATAGTTTAGGGTTTTTTTACAATCTACAGATCGCTCCAAATTATTTGAGAAGGCTCTTGATGGAACTCAAATGTGTTTAAAGAATCCAGAATATTTGTTCAGGTTTGAAAGTGATTACCATGTTGTATGAATGTTGGTTTATTGCATGGAAATATGGTTAGAAGTTGTCATGTTAAAGTGATTAGCATATTTTATAAAGTACATTGTCCACATCTAATTGAGCTTAGTGAGCTTAAAATTATAAATGCTTTATCACATATATGCTCGGGTGCCGTGATGTAAAGGTGATTTGCATATATTCTAAAGAGCAGTGTTTATACCTGAATAAGTTTATTGAATATAAGATTGTAAAGGGCAAATCCCAAATTTAGCACTGTTCGTTGAAGACCGAAATGATGGTTACAGGCCTTGTTTAGTTAGTCAGTCAACTAAGATTGTAATAAGCAGTAATAACAAATGCTGTAATTGCAGGTGGAGATCCCTGTAAATTGACTTTTTCTAGACTTTATTTGTTATTCAAAACAGGACAAAGAAAATGTACTGATTGTAGATTTTGTGTGTGGAATTGACCTAATATATCTAACCTGGATGAAGACTTGAGTGTTCCTGTGTTCATTGCTCTAAGACTCAACCTTTATTTTACAGATTCTCTTTGTTACTGTGGTCATCGTGCTTGAGACCCGTAACATTAGCATAAACAAAACGTGTTGCACAATGCTTGCACACTGTTGCACTTTTATCCACAACTTTCTTTCCGCCGTCATCAGTAGGTCACTCTAAATGCAAAGTGGTCCCATACAGCAGACCTATAAAGTGCTGCTGACGCGTCTTCCAACTCCTGTTCTTTCCCACTTTCGCCATACCCACACAATTCTCCACAACAACTGATTTTTCCCCTGCTACACCCGGCTACGCTGCTTCGCTTCTTCTTCTTGTTGTTTACTACTGGTGGTTGGCTTTGGTCGCAGTACCGCCACCTTCTGCTCTTGAGTGTAATCGCTTCGCCTTATGAGAAAAAGGAGCAGCGCATGAACCAAACGCAACACACGCCGAATCGAACCGAGACAGTCGAACCGAACGGTTTGGACGGTTTTCATAAACCGTTCCATCCCTACACTTCACTACAAAATAAGTAATAAAAGCTCATATGTTACGTGCTTATATATGGGTCAGAATCGTTCAGCTCCCAAACCAAATCAGTATCAGAAATGAAATACTTGGGGCATGCAAGTGGTGCAGTGGTTAGTTCGCAGGACCCAGGTACGGAGGCCTTAGAGTTGACGCGTCTGACCCAGGTTCAAATCTGACCTATGGTCCTTTGCTGCATGTCTCTCCCCTTCTCTCATACCACTTTCCTGTCAGCCTATTGAAAAAACAGGCTTTATCGCCGCAAAAAAAAAAAGTATCAGAATAGACCTACTAAAAGTCAGCAGAAACTGTTTAGAACTAATCAGAGAACTATGGATGTGAGGTAAAAAAGTATTTTTAAAACAAAGGAAATCTCTTTCAGCCGGCAGTTTTAGAAAATGTAACATCGATCCATTATCTTACACGCCCGTCCCGAGTGGGGTCACGAGCGGTGCTGGTACCTATCTCCAGCAGTCAACGGGCGAGAGGCGGGGTACACCCTGGACAGGTCGCTAGTCCATCACAGGGCAACACTGGACAAACAACCATTCATGCACACCTCACACCTAAGGACAATTTAGGGAAGCCAATCAACCTAACAGTCATGTTTTTGGACTGTGGGAGGAAGCCGGAGTACCCAGAGAGAACCACACATGCTCAGGGAGAACATGCAAACTCCATGCAGAAAGACCCTGGGCCAGGAATCGAACCCAGAACCTTCTTGCTGCAAGGCAGCAGTGCTACTCACTGCGTCACTGAGCAGCTCGAAAATGTAACAATATAAACAAATATTTCTGGATATAATAAAGACATGAATAAAAGATTGCTCCATTGAAGATGCAATCTTGACTGTTATGGTTACAGAGAAGCGCTGCTGCATTATGGGCCCGCCTCCTACGCCGTGATTGGCCAGCTCTGTTTGAGACCGCAGAGTTCTGAACCGAACCAGGCTGACTTTACACCTTATACACCCCATGTAAGTCAGTCAGACAGTCTGGCCGGGTTAACTCTAGACTGCTGAGGTGAGTCTATGCAGCCTTTACAGACGTTATTATGGAAAGACATAAATGATGCTGGTCAAACTGGGACTACAAAAAAAAAAAAGTTAAACAAGAGCTGAAAATCTCCCTTAAAATGCATTTTTTTTATAGACTAGTAGGCTATATAATATTGACTAGGGTAAGAGCTGTGGCAAAGGTCCACAGACCGCGCCTCGAACCTGCACAGCTGCATCGCGGACCAAAGCCTCTGTATACAGGTCATGACTGAACCCCTGCACCACAACCACAGGTCTCTTTTACCTTTTAAAGCCAAGTTATAATTTTTGATACGTGACTTTTTTTTTTAGACCCCTGCATCAGTGTGGTATTTTTTTTCTAGAAAACCCTGACTTAAACAACCAGACACATGTAGGGAACAGAAGACGCATAAAAGATTAAATAGAAATGCCTGATGTAACAATATTGATGCAAATAAATGGTCTAATTTAGGTTTGCACAAAATGTATATCTTATTTTATTTGTCAGAAAGTTCCGTGACAAAATGTCCTATCAATTATTTCTTGCTCCAGACTTTAAAGAGTTTTAAGAAGGGAGCCAGTAACAAATTCTGCTATGCAACTATATCAAACGATCAGATACAAAAAGATCAGATATTTTCAGTCAGCCACAAAATAACAGGAAGCTCTACTCTTTTGCTTATATGTGAGCTCTTCTCCGGTCTACCTGCAGCAACGCAATCAATTAACTAAGAATAAATAGTTTCTTAGAGTACTAAAGTTTCTGAAGACGAATGATCTCAACTTTCAACTGCTTCCTTTCTAAATGTGGCTCATTATTTCTATACATGTTGGTAACAACATGACGTAATGGTAAAAATGAAACAAGGAAAGTCCAGAACATGGAGACAATCTGCCAGGAAGTGACAGACGGTACATCGATGGGCCGATATATTTGGATATTTTCTTTTTGTATAGATTGATACAACGGGTGAAACAATTAACTGGACTAATCGTGATTAATGGAATTATTGAAATAATCGTCAACTAATTTAGTAATCAATGAATCGTTTACTGGAGTAGAGAGAATCTTAAACATGCTTTTAGCTCGAAGAGCAACCCACTTAGAGCAGCAATTATATCAAAATTGTAAAAAAAAAAAAAAGAATATATTTAAGATAAAATTATTTTTCATCCATCAATATATTCTCCATCCAAAACTCCTCATGTGGAAAAGTTTTTAGCTTAACCTGGTTTAATTTAGCAGAAAGTCTTCTTTAAGGATTTCTTCTTTAAGGTGTTTCGTCCTGGCCGTGGAACAGTGGACCAGCTCTACACCCTTTTGCAGGGTGCTTGAGGGTTCATGGGAGTTTGCCCAACCAGTCCACATGTGTTTTGTGGACTTTGAGAAGGCATTCGACCGGTGTCCCTCGTGCTGCCCTGTGGGGTGCTCCAGGAGTATGGAGTCGGGGGCCCTTTATTAGGGGCCATCCGTTTCGCTTCTGTACAATCGAGCAGGAGTCTGGTTTGCATTGCTGGCACTAAGTCAGGACCTGTTCCCAGTGCATGTTGGACTCCGACAGGGCTGCCCTCTGTCACCACCGGTCCTGTTCATAACTTTTATGGACAGGATTTCTAAGCGCAGCCAAGGACCGGAGGGGGTCTGGTTACGGGGACCAGCGGATCTCATCCCTGCTTTTTGGATGATCTAGTTCTGCTGGCTCCCTCCCTCACGAAGACCTACAGCGCTGCTGGGCGTTCGGCAGCTCGAAGTGTGAAAGCGGCCGGGATGAGAATCAGCTCATCCGAGTCCGGAGGCCATGGTTCCTGACCGGAAAAAGGGGTGGCTTGTCCCCTTCAGGTTGGAGGTGTGAGAGTCCCTGCCTCCAAGTGGAGGAGTTCAAGTATCTTGGGGTCCTGTTCACGAGTGAGGGAAGAATGGAGGCGGGAGATCGATAGACGGATCGGTGCGGCTGCTGCAATAATGCGGATGCTGCACCCGGTCTGTCGTGGTGAAGAGAGAGCTGAGCGAAAAGGCAAAGCTCTCAATTTACCGTTAGGTCTATGTTCGCTTCCCTCACCTATGGTCATGAAATTTGGATCATGACCGAAAGAACGAGATCCCGGATACAAAAGCGGCTGAAATGAGCTTCCTCCTCAGGGTGGCTGGACATCTTCTTGAGGATGCCCCCTGGGCCTCCCTCGGGAGGTGTTCCAGGCACGCCCCACCGGAGGCCCAGGACACGCTGGAGAGACTATGTCTCTCGGCTGGCCTGGGGCGCCTAGGCTTTTCCCAGCAGAGCTGGAGGAGGTGTCTTCGGAGAGGAAGTCTGGGAGTCTCTGCTTAAGTCGTTGCTGCCCCGCGACCGGTTCCGGATAAAGGGGAGACCATTTAGTACGAGTCTTCTTTAAGGAAACTTTTCTATCTGATTAATTGAAAAAATAATCGATAGATCGTTTATTTGCAAAATAATCATTAGTTGCAGCCATAGTTGATACGTTCATGCGTTCACTGATTCATGAACACATTCAGCAGCCATGCCAACAGATCATCTGAAGCACAAAGCTGCTCCCTCCTTTTAGTATCCATCTTGATTGCTTAGTTTGATTTATTAATGTTTCTTTTTCATTTAAATTAAGACCTGTGTGCCCTCTGATAGTCGCTCCGTCCGCTGATAGCTCCGTTTCGACTACATGCTACACGGTTTTGGAATTCCCCTCCAGACATTTTTTTTAAGGTTTGAATAGTAGGATATGCCCGGGAAAAAGAGGACGTCTGGTCACCCACCCATATCAACAATTAGATGTTTCAGTGAGTGAGTGCTTGTTGCTATGATGCATCTTTGCTCAGCAGCTTCACTCGTTGTAAAGCAACCAATCGGCGCACAGCTTGTCTAAATATTCATGAGCATACCATGAAAGGAAGAAAACCTGTTGTTTCATTCCAGGGCTTTTAGCCAGGTTTGCATTATGGCTCATAGAACCGCAAATATGCCATTTTCAGCCCAACCAAAGTTACACCCCCTATTCAGAGACCTTAAGGACCAAATACCCCATATAATCATTCTATGACCCCTTTAAGGAATCAGGTCAAATATATGTTAGACAGACTAAAAATAAGCGTCATCGACCTTAAAAGTCCTGCATCGATCGATCTCTAGTGCCCAGTTTAGGTGGCTGACAGGTGCAAACCCGCAGTAAACGACAAAAAGAGCTGCAAGGACATGTAAGATGCAACCTCTGAAACACGCAAACGCAAAATACGATACAACAGAAATACGCTTTGAGCAAAAAATGCTGCTGGTAAAAAAAACAAAAAAAAATGCTGCTAAATAGCAAAAACAGCCACAAAACGGAAGTACTCCAGAGCACTAGAACAAACCCTACTGGACCAGACAATCGGTAAAAACAGGAAGTTAAGGTTTAATGCAGGATAAATTTTTAATTTTCAGCATTTGTTTTGTTATTTGTTGAATACTGCTTCTATTTCAGTGATGCAGCATTTTCTGTGTGTGTGTTTGTGTGTTTTTTAATTTGTGTCACGCATTATTTGCGGCTGGTTTCATCATTTGCTCCGCGTTTGCACCTGTCAGATCTGATGCTGTTCAGCTGTTTAAGCTTCCTGGTCAGATAAGTGTGTCACACATTTTTTAGAACAAAACTCTCAGCATCTGTTCTGCTGTCTGCACAAACACAGTTAGCAGAAATGGAAAATAAACCCGCGGCATAGCAGTTTTTCTTTAAGGAAACAGTTTTAAAGTTATCTTGTTTAATTTAAGCTCATTTTTTACTTTGTAGAATGTAGGGGGAGTGGTGGCCTAGTGGTCAGGGCATAGAGCTTGGAATCCTGAGGTTCTGAGTTCAAAACCCACTCCCACAGACTTCCACTAGGAGTCCCTGAGCAAGACCCTTAACCCCACACTGCTCCCCAGGTGCCACACAATGGCCGCCCACTGCTTTCACAGGAGATGGGTTAAATGCAGAGAGTTAATTTCTCCAACGTAAGATCAGTAAAGTTCAATTATTATTATTAGAAACTGTACTTGCTTGTGTCATTTCTGTTTTAAACAGGTTTATGTACTTAAACTTCAGTAAAAAAATTGACGGGTAGTACCCGTTACATTATCATGGTATCTGAACTCATGGTACCAGCATGGTACCAGCATTATCATGGTACCAGCTGAGAAACAGCATGTAAATGTTGTACTCCAACCGCACTGCAAAAAACACCTACTGGTAAAACACTGTTACTACACTCGTTGTCCTTAACCCCAACAAATAAAATAAGTACTTATCATAACCCTATAAACCTTTAAAGAAATGCATGTTCCCACCAGTGAGCATCACAACAAGGTTTCTCTGGAGTGGAATAAAGCAGCAAATCAATTTTACAGGCCAAACTAAAGCAGTGAGCCTGCAATGTTTCATTTTAACAGGTTATCTCCAGTCAGTCAGGTTCTGATCCTCTGCTCCATCATATAAAATACTTCAAGTAGTAAAATAAGATTAAAATCTCTTCATATGTCAGTTTTGTTCTCAGGGTCGCTAAAAATTTCACACAAACAAACAGTGATCCGACTTTAAATCCATGTTGCTACCACTGCAGATGTTCTAAAATATACATAAAAAAACATAAACATAACAATAAACATAAAAAAAAAAATTGCTCAAAAAGCTTCAGTTCAAACATTTGCTTCTTTGGTTAACATTCTCAGGCACAACAACTTCAAACATTTGCTACAATGTGATCAAATATTTAGAAAGATAAAATGTATTAAGCATTTATCATTTCTAGAAAACGTTATAATTTAACAAGCGACTTAAGTTAATTTCCGTAACCCTTCTAGTCTTTCCATATAATCAACATAATTATATCTTTAAAGTGCTTTAAGTGATTAAACAATTTAATATACAGCACAGACCAAACGTTTGGACACACCTTCTCATTCAAGGAGCCTCAGAAATGGGAGTTTAACAGCTGCTAGGAAACCACTGCTGAGGCAACAATCAGAAGAGACTTGCTTGGGCTAAAGAACACAAGGAATTGACATTAGAGCAGGAGAAATCTATGCTTTGCTCTGATTAGTCCAAATTTCAGATCTTTGCTTCCAAACATCGTGTCTTTGTGCGACGCAGAAAAGGTGAACGGATGGACTACATGCCTGGTTCCCAGCATGAAGCATGGAGGAGGAGGTGTGATAATGTGGGTGCTTTGCTGGTGACACTGTTATTGATTTATTCAAAATCAAAAATGAAGGCATACTGAACCAGCATGGCTACCACTGACTCTTGCCGCGGCATGCTATTCCATCCGGTTTGCATCTAGTTGGATCATAATTTATTTTTCAACAGGACAATGACTCCAAACACACCTCCAGGCTGTGTAAGGGCTATTTGACCAAGAAGGAGAGTGAGAGGGTGCTGGGCCTCAACAATCACCGGACCTGAACCCAATCCAGATGGTTTGGGGTGAGCTGGACTGAGGAGTGAGGGCAAGAAGTACAACAAGTGCTAAGCATCTCTGGAAACTCCTTCAAGTGTTTAAATGTTGAAAGACCATTTCAGGTGAATACCTGTTGAAGCTCATCAAGAGAATGCCAAGAGTGTGTGAAGCAGTAATTAAAGCACAAGGTGGCAACTTTGAAGTGAGAAATGGCAAAGACGTATTTGGACAAAGACATGGCTGAGCAAACATGGCTACTAGAGTCTGTCAATTTTACAGAAAGAACTCCATTTCACTGGCACCCCCGCCATGAGCTTCTGTGTTTTCTGAGAGGAAGAAGAAGTAGAATCCTTTCTTGCACATGCCCAATCAGCGATTTGCCAATGACGGTCAACTGAAAATCAAACATGTGTATGCCAGGCTAAAAGGTTTAAGGTTGGGGTTTTCCTTTTAGAACCAGGAAATTTAAAACACTGAGGTCGAAAACCTTTCAGATAAACATTATTCCAGATCAGAATAGTGTATTGATAAACTGTTCTGACAAACAGTGCAAAGGCTGAGTCCATCCAGAACAGGATCTCCAGCTTTTAAAGTTTTCCAGCAGTTTGTGCTCCAAGCAGAATCCATGAGGCAGGAAGGAGAAATCAGCTCAAGTTTTCCTCCCAGAAATAACCTGAGGAGGTAACAGAAGATCTCTGAGTTTTCTGCTCCATTCTTATCTGGACTAAAATCTGTCGTCTCCATGGTGATGAGGTTTCATCCAGCTCTCTTCTGAAGGTCAAGGAGGTTCCTGCAGCGTCTGACTGCAGACAGAGGAAGATCCTGCAGGAGAACAAAGAGAACCAGTCAGAACCTGAATTTAGATCCCAGTTTAAGATCAGATGAGCATCTGCAGAGCAGACTGACCAGAATCAGACTGAGGAAGAGGATGAAGATCTTCTCCAGGAGGGTAAAGCTGCAGGTTTGAATCCCTCTTTGCAGAGTTCCTGTCTGCATGAACACAGATCTGCTGCAGAGGACAGAACCTGGAGGAAGAATTAGATCAATTAAACATGTGATGGAGAGAAACTAAAGAACAGCAGGAAGTTCTGATCATTTCTGACTTACTTGTTGTTTTTAGGGAACTTTCTAAAGTAACACAGGAAACCAACCAAGAATAAGAAGAAGATAACAGCAGCAGGTAAACAGAGCAGCAGCCTGGAGCGCCGACCTGAAATTAAAGAAATAATGAAGACCTAAACAGAAGCATCGGGTTTATAAAGGAGGCTGAGATGGTTCTGGTTGGACCTGCAGACTCACTGGTTCTGATTGTCTCTTCCTCTGGGGTTGGACTGGTTCTCTGAGGAACCGTCTCTGTTAAAAGAATAAATGTCATGAAACCAGGAAAAGCTAGCTATACAGGTTACAGGTGGTTTTAATTTATAATTTCTCTTTGGGGTCAATAAAATATTTTTCAATTAAGCTTTTTCTAGATTTAAACCTTTAGAAAATCCTGACCAAAATCTCTAGACTTTGGAGCAAACAGTCTTCAGGAGAGATAAAACAAAAACAATCATTAAGGAAATACATGATGTTCAACCTAAGAATCAAAATCCTTAAACGGTGATAAAGGGTGATTCAGATACTCTTAGGTAGAGAGAGGAAATGATTTCAGCACTCGGTGCATATCGCTTTACTCTACAGTTCTGGATAATTAATGCTTCTACAGAAAAAATACACTAAAAGGGGAACACCTTTTAGTTTTTTTTTTTTACATTGGCCCCTTGACATCCTGTTACTCATCCATATGAGTTTTGTGTCATTTGGAGCTGTTCTGAAGATATTCCGTTAGGTTATATCAAGGGCGTAGGTTTGATTTCAACTTTGGTAGGGACACTATTCTTCAGTTTCATTGGTCCTTTGCAAAAATATGCATGCTCTTTTTTTATGCTTAATGTGAACTTAAGGGCTCATTTTGTTTTTAAAGAGAACAGCAGCATTTCTTAATACAAATCTTATAAGCACTACATGCACTAGATGCTGTTTATCAATATTTAAAGCATAACTGGCTCTGATGAATGTGGAATTAGGACTTTTTCCACTTTGAAAAGGATTGCATTTAAATTTACCTGCTACTAAGACAGTGTCTGTTTAACCAATATATCGTAATATGTGGATTTATCCTGTGTTTTCTTCTGAAGATATAGAATTGTGCAGAGGTAAAACCCACTCTTATTTTTTTATCTAATATGCTCTCTCTGGATCATGCAAAATAATTCATTAAAGGGACGGCAAATAAATGTATTGTATTTACATGTGCACTGGAACTAGAAGAGGAACTGACACTGAGCATTTAAAGTATTAATATTAGAAGTTGTACATCTGGGCTGTTGTTACTCTGTGTAGCTAATTTCATGTATTTTATCTATGGCTGGAAACAATTAATCATATTAACAAATTATTTAAATAATCGCGGAACTAATTGAGTAATTGATTAATCGTTAACTCGGGAGTATAGGGCCACTAAAATGTGCCTTTAGTCCGACAGAGCCGACCCACTTAGAGCAGGAATTATACCAAGATTGTAAAAATATTAGCATTTAAGAAGTAAAAAAAAATTGTTTTGTCTGTCAATATTCTCCATCCAGAACTCCTCCAAAGGAAACGTTTAAACGCTTTCTGTTTCACCTGGTTTCATTTCATAAAAGATCTTCTTTAAGGAGCCTTTGGCTATCTGATTAAAAGATAAAATAAAAGAAATCCTAACGTTGTTAACTAACATTTCTCAAGTTCCACAAAACAAAAACTCTCTCCTGCTTCTTTATAGAACTCCAATCAGAAGCTTTCGCCTGTTTTAGCCTAGATAATATTTTTTTTATTTGGACTAGTTTCGCAGCCCAATATTAATTTATTTTAGCGTCTTTTTTAAGGCGGAACTTAAGGCAGAATAATCAGAGAGTTAAACCGCTCAGCACAGTTGATGCGCTCTGCTATGTGAAAGGGACAGGAAAGAGCAGCAGCTGCAGCTACCAGGCAGAGAAGCGGCAGAGGAAAAGAAGCGGCTCACTCGACAGGTCCACATAGTAAGTTTTTGTATTGTTTATTAATTTTGATCTGATACTTTTTTAATGTTTTGTATCTGGATGAACAACCCAAAAAATAAATAGATGAGTTGAGATGCTCTTGTTAATTTAGGAAGAAAAAAAAAAAAAAAAAAAGACCGAGGACTAAACCACCTCGGTAGCAAACATTAAGATGCAGACTGATTTACATTTGTCGATAAAATACTTTAATGAGATAAGCAAGCTTTTAAAGAACGGATTTTGCAACCCAGGTAAAGCAGACAACGGAACAAGTAGCTTACCAGAGGTAGATATGTGGCTAAATTATATTTACTCAAAGATTACTTCAGACTTTACTTGCCTTTATTTTAAAAGGGAAGTGATGCTGGTGACATTGTAGCAAGGTCATCTAATGCCTAGCTTAGATGACAAACAACCGGATCGGGATTGAAAAAAATATATACTATTGTATGCTGACTGATTTATTGTGTTTTAATGAATATAACGCTGAACTAGAATCAGGGCAAATTAAACTTCTTAATGGAACAATTTCTTCAATCCATTCTAAGGCCAATATGATAACAAACATTTCTCCTTTGGAGGCTGAATTCCATCACTGATTCTTTTACCCGATTTAAAATTAAATTCTGTAACTAGAACAAAACACCATCAGGAAGGAATCAATTTGCTCTGCTTCTCCACATAAGGACACGTCTGCTGCTTTAAGCTTTTCTCCACCCACATCTGGGCTGTAGTTACTCTGTGTAGCTAATTTCATGTATTTTATCTATGGCTGAAACAATTAATCATATTAACAAATTATTTAAATAATCCTGAACTAATTGAGTAATTGATTAATCGTTAACTGGAGTATAGGGCTACTAAAATGTGCCTTTAGCCGCCAGAGTGAGCCGACCCACTTGTAGCAGGAATTATACCAAGATTAAAAAAAAAATATTAGCATTTAAGAAGTAAAAAAAGTTTTTTTCTGTCAATATTCTCCATCCAGAACTCCTCCAAAAGGAAACGTTTTAACGCTTGTTTCACCTTTTGGTTTCATTTCATAAAAGATCTTCTTTAGGGAGCTTTTTGGCTATCTGATTAAAAGATAAAATAAAAGAAATCCTAACGTTGTTAACTTACATTTCTCAAGTTCCACAAATCAAAAAACTCTCTCCTGCTTCTTTACAGAACTCCAATCAGAAGCTTTCGCCTGTTTTAGCCTAGATAATATTTTTTTTATTTGGACTAGTTTCGCAGCCCAATATTAATTTATTTTAGCGTCTTTTTTAAGGCGGAACTTAAGGCAGAATAATCAGAGAGTTAAACCGCTCAGCACAGTTGATGCGCTCTGCTATGTGAAAGGGACAGGAAAGAGCAGCAGCTGCAGCTATACCAGGCAGAGAAGCTGCAGAGGAAAAGAAGCGGCTCACTCGACAGGTCCACATAGTAAGTTTTTGTATTGTTTATTAATTTTGATCTGATACTTTTTTAATGTTTTGTATCTGGATGAACAACCCAAAAAATAAATAGATGAGTTGAGATGCTCTTGTTAATTTAGGAAGAAAAAAAAAAAAAAAAAAGACCGAGGACTAAACCACCTCGGTAGCAAACATTAAGATGCAGACTGATTTACATTTGTCGATAAAATACTTTAATGAGATAAGCAAGCTTTTAAAGAACGGATTTTGCAACCCAGGTAAAGCAGACAACGGAACAAGTAGCTTACCAGAGGTAGATATGTGGCTAAATTATATTTACTCAAAGATTACTTCAGACTTTACTTGCCTTTATTTTAAAAGGGAAGTGGTGCTGGTGACATTGTAGCAAGGTCATCTAATGCCTAGCTTAGATGACAAACAACCGGATCGGGATTGAAAAAAATATATACTATTGTATGCTGACTGATTTATTGTGTTTTAATGAATATAACGCTGAACTAGAATCAGGGCAAATTAAACTTCTTAATGGAACAATTTCTTCAATCCATTCTAAGGCCAATATGATAACAAACATTTCTCCTTTGGAGGCTGAATTCCATCACTGATTCTTTTACCCGATTTAAAATTAAATTCTGTAACTAGAACAAAACACCATCCCTAATATTGGAATATTTGGAAGAATCCCCCCAAAATTTCATATATCTAAAATATTTTTATCTGAATAAGGTTGAATCATACTTGAATCTGAAATATCCTCTTAATTTCTCTTTTTAAACAGCAAAATTAAATGTATATCAATAGGCAAAAAGAGATGGATGAGGTAATGATCTAATAACTGTTTTAGTGACGTTTATTTGAGATAATTCAAGACATTTTATAGTACTATCTGCTGTCCATCAAATTGAATGTTGACCGCATGACAAAAAGAGTTGTTTGATTTCCTTGATGTTTGATTAATTTTGTAATAATACTCGGAATTTCCAATAAAGCAAAGCATTTAACCGGATGTAGTATTTGGAACTAATACTTTGATTGGATTAAAAAAAAAGCTAAATGCGTGATTGGCTGATGGTGTAGTTCATTTACATACATTTAGGCCTACTACATTTATGAATCTTGAGGACTAACTCTGCCATATTTAAAAATAAATACAGAAATAAATAAATGCTCAATAATATAAGCATCCTGCTAATTAATTGCCAACAAAAATACAAATACAAAAATACAATAAACAATTAAATGTAATAGAAATTAAATTATACTGGTGAGACATAAATGTATATAACTCTTTTAATTTCCAGCTTTTTATTTATTTTGCCTTTGTAATATTTTACCTTCTTTATTTTTTGTCCTTTTATAATCTTCAACTTTATTTTAATTTACTCATATATTTTTAAGTATTTATTTATGTGCATGTTATAATATTTTTGTCTTCCTTTGTATTTTTTTACCTTTGTTATTTCTTCTTGCGCTATTTATTTCTGCCCTGCCATTTTCACATTTCTGTATGCTTTCTGCCTCATTATGCAAATGAGGAGGGGGGTGTGTGTCTTAGAGAGTCAACTTTTGCTTATTGGATGGCGGTCCATCTTCTTGTTAAAGTGAGGAGGATAACTCAGTACTAAGTTAAATGTTCTCTTTTCTGTTGCTGTTGTTCAATAAAAAAGTACGTTTTAAGATTATTTGAGGCGAGAACATTATACTTTTAAGCATCTCCATATGGTCCATTCACAGTTGTAATGCGTAATTTAAAAGAAAATGTTCCGAACTGGAGAGGACCGTGGGAGACCGGTTTTGAGCGCGCATGTTGTCTCACCGGTTCCGCTGGTTGAGTTCCACTTTTTTACAGATAGGATCCGCTTTTTTTTTTTTTACAGATATCATTATCGATATCAGGGAGACTTGGGATGTCTGTCTTAGTCACTGTTGAAGTGGAAAAAGTCCTAATTTCACATTCGTAAGAGCCAACGATGCTTCGAACATTGATAAACAGCATCTAGTGTGTGTTTTTATTATAAAATTTGTATAAATGTAGCAAGAAATGCTGCTGTTCTCTTTAAATGAAATGTGCCCTGATGCTCACGTCAAGCATAAAAAAAGGAGCATGCATATTTTTGCAAAGGAGCAATGATATCAGACCAATGAAACTGAAGACCAATAGTGTCCCTACCAAAGATATCAAACCTGAATTTGAAAGGTTTTACGTGTATGAAAGATGAGGTTTATGCATATGAAAGTTGAGCTGTACTGTTTTATTCTTTACTTGACATGTTATAGAAGAATATCGCCAGTGATACTGATTTAAAACTAATAATAAAACAAACGTTTGCTTGAAAGCTGGTCGCTGACAGCGGTGTCTACTCTTTCCTCTAAAAGCAAACAACTCCTTGTTCTTTTCCACAGTATCCAAATGTTCTCATCCCATTGAAAACTGTTACCATATACTTGTAATAAAAATGAAATAGAAAATGGAGTGCAATGGTACAAATCTTATTGGATTATTTATTTCTTTTGCAGGATCCTTCGGCTCCTTTCTCCAAGGTGTCCTTAAAGGCAGCATTTCTCTACTTACCTTCCCTCATTGTTCGTCAGTCTCTCAGCATCAGATCTCTGGACTCAAAGGAGTTTATCTCACAGAATATCTGGGTATGTCTCATTTATCTTTTTCTAATCAGTATGAATCTGTTTGATAAAAACTCTCCAAAATTAATAGAAGCTCTGCAGACTAACAGCAGTCAGTCACAGCATTAAAACCATGTTTCTGTGACGTGATGGTTGTTTCTCAGAGTCTCTATATGGCTCAGTATAGTAATGAGATCAACCTGGATTCATATATATTTTTTTTTTGTTCCTCAAACTGATCATCGAAATTACAACTATAAAAGTCAGCACATCACCAACTGAAGGAGTCAAACCATGGATGGACAAAGAAACCACCAAATCTACCTGTTCTGTATCATCAATGGCTTTTGGTACGACATCGGTCTGATCTACGAGGAAGGACGAGGCCCGGCGATTCAAATTCAGATCTACATCTACATGCTGTTCCAGATCTTGTTCAGATGCTTTGTTCAGTGGTGTCTGGGATCATGAGAAGCTTCCCATGAAGCCGCTGTTCAGAGACTGTCCCATGACAGTCCAGCGATGAGCTTTGCAATCTATGTTGCCAATTGAAAACCATCCTGCTTAACATTTATTAGCGCTCGACTGATGTTAACCCTCTGTGGCCTTTTGCTGGTCTGCTTTATAAAGGCAAATTCTTAGCCGTGTGAGCTTTCTGGAGTAGTTGCTTGGCCTATGTATTACTTAGCCTATAGACACACAGCACACTCATTACAAATGCTGGATTAAATCTGGTTTAAAGGTACACTATGCAAACGGTGTTGATTTTCCAGCCAGGCTCCCCAGAGGGGCGAAAGTAAAAGTGCACTGTCGTAAATATGCACAGCTGTTCTCCTGGTTTCTCCGTCCAAGCCAGGCGCGGTTGTTTTGAGCTTAGCAGACAGGCGAACGTAACGAATGACTAATGCTGCGTTCACACGGGCGCAGCTGGCGGCGGCTGAGAAGCAGCGGTTTACATGCAAAGTCAATGGTTGGCCGCTTGGCGTCAAAGCGCAGCAAAAGGTCCCAGCTTGGCTGGCGTTTTTTGAAGCAGCAGGCGAAGCAGTTGCAGCGTCTGAGCAGGTGAAGCAGCTGCGATCAAAGGCGCAGCAAAAGGTCCCGTGGCGCGTTTTTGAGCAGCGAAGCGCCCAGCGGCGCCTCTGAGCAGCTGACTGCTTAGCTGCCGGGCGCGTTTAGCAGCATCATCTGGCAGCGTGGCGGCGCCGCATAAGCAGCGCTGCTGCTCGAGATGGAAAAAATTTTATATTTTTGCTGCTTTCAAACGCAGCGCCACAGCGTCAACCAATCAGACAGAAGCTGATCTGGGAGCTGGCAGGGGAGAGAGACACAGCGCTGATGGTCAGAGCGCTATGATCACTCCTCTTAAACAGTTTATTGACGCCTAAATTAACTTAAAATGCAGAAATCTGCCGGCAGAATATGTTACGCTTTTATTATCCTGCTGCCTGCAGTTTGGATTATTTAGATGAAAAACACCTACCAGCTGCCGCGGTGAACCGCGAGGAGGCGACCCGGCCAGAGGCTGCTGATGAAGGGATTCCAACTGTCGGCGCACCGCTGGTATGTGGGGGTCTGGCGGCTCCGACAGAAAAAATATTGTAAGGCAGGATGATAATCTGAATGAACTGACGGCACTGATTACGTTTTCAGGTGTATTTTCTCACTTAAACACATATTAAAACTACTTTATTCCCACTGATCACAGCAAATATAGCTGCAAGGCAGAGGATAGTGAAGCTCAGCCCAACGCGCGTCAGACACACTTTTGCACCGGCGCAGCCAGAGCAGCAAAGCTGCTTCAGCCCATGAGTCAGAACTAACGGTACAGCAGCAAAAAATGAAGCAGCAGGCGCCATTTTGCTGCTTTTGCTGCGTCCGGTGTGAAAGCAGCACTGCACAAAGATCGCCACTGTGCTTTTAACTGGGGGGTGTAGCAGTTCTCGCCGTAAAGCAAGACCGACTACAGCCTTTGAGTCAATTGTGCACATGACCTGGAAGCTATTGAGCAAAAATGCTAACGTTTTCATATAAAAATTATTCAAAAGAATAATTATTGAGCAAATGAAACTATTGAGAGCAAGAATGCCAAAATTTACAAATAAACATTATTTAAAGACTATTAAGAGAACTGAAATGGTAAAATATGAGGCGAATCTTTGAAGCAAGTGGAGTTGTAAGATCCAGCACTGATTTTAAGTCAATTGTTTTACATTACTTGGAAGCTATTGAGCTAAAATGCTAATATTTACATATTGAAAAATAAAATTTAAAATAATTTGAGAATTGATAAGGAAAAACAAAAGCGAATGTTTGACCTCTGTAATTGCAAAGGCTACTGTACCAAATATTAAGATTCATTTTCTCAGGTGTTAAAATGCTTATTTGCTGCTGTATCATATAAAAATAAAAAGTTTAAAAAATCATCCATTTTTATTTCTTTTTTCTTGAGATTATTTCTCATAGAGTGGACATGCACCTAAAATGACAATTTCAAACCCCTCCATGATTTCTAATAGGGAGAACTTGCAAAATAGCAGGGTGTTGAAATACTTACTTTCCTCACTGTAAATCCAGAATAGAATTTAAAATCCTCCTTCTCACATATAAAGCCTTAAATGGCCAAGCTCCATCTGATATCAGAGATCTGATTGTTCCTTATGTTCCTAACAGAGCACTTCGCTCCCAATCTGCAGGTTTACTAGTGGTTCCTAGAATTTCTAAAAAGTAGAATGGGAGGCAGATCTTTTAGTTATCAGGCTCCTCTCCTGTGGAACCAACTACCAGTTTTTAGTCCGTGAGGCAGACACCCTGTCTACTTTTAAGGCTAGGCTTAAAACTTTCCTTTTTGTTAAGCTTATAGTTAGAGTGGCTCAAGTTATCCTGAGCTATCTCTATAGTTCTGCTGCTATAGACCTAGACTGCTGGAGGACATAGGGACCCCTTTTTCATCATTCTATCTATTTTCTCTCATTGTGCAGTAGCGTCATATTAATAAACCTGATTTTGGTTTTCCAAACCTTTACCCTGATTTTTTTCTAGTTTCCCTTCTTTCCATTGACCTAAGACGCCTAACCTGACATGAGCTCTCCTGTCACATGCAACTGATGTGGTTGCAAGTAGAAAAAGGACAAAAAAGAAAGTAATAGTTTAATTTTGTGTTTGATGGTGGAAATGACAGTGATCAGTGTTCTTTTTATATAAAAAAATACTAATATATCTTTCAAAGTCATGATATTTTTCTTAAAGTCAGGAATTTCTGTGCCTTTGTGTACAAAGTTACTGATGAATTAAATTCGATTTCAGTATTATGAGGGAATGAGAATCCAGAACCTGGCCAAAGGACCTATAGCAAAACTCTCAATATAAAACAATATTTTCTATACTAAAAATGGTAGTTTATGAGTCATAAAAGGCAGCCCCGTCCAGGAAACACACAGCCAGGCAGACTAGCTCTGAGCCAGCTCCCATGTCAGAGGATGATGAAGAGAGCACATCCAGCCAGTCACAGTCAGAGAAACAGGACTAAACTGGAAAAACAGGCAGATCTCAAACATCTATAAACAAAGGAGTTGATGGCAGCAGCACAGCTGATATTTCTCTCCAGGATGGAGTCACAGCCAAACATGAGACGGGGCAAAGCTACTATGAGAAAAAGCAGAGAGAGCAGAACGTTAGAGATTGAACTAACAGATTCTGCACATATTCTGCACTCATTTTATTTATTTAATGGATTCTGCATAGTAGGAGAATAGGGATAGATTAAATCCCAATGATGCAAAATAAAATAATAACAAGGTTTTTTTTTTATCTTGTTATCTGAAATAATAGAGATAGATTTTTCCCACCACAGTTCCACCCTTTTCATTATAAAAAGGATATCATCTTTTTATGTAATAAAAAAATATAAGGAAAAAAAAATACAGTATAATAATTCATACCAACATGATTGAACTAACAGATTCTGCAAAGTGGAAGAATAGTGATAGATTAAAGCAGAATGATGAGAATGTGAAATAAGTTTAATCCCATCCAAATGAAGTGACTGACTAATCAGCTTCTTTTTCAAAGACTCCTGTGGTAAATACTTCATAATGTATATGTGTTAACTCTCGCTTTCTCCCCATCACCCCCCTCCACCCTCTCCTCATAACACCTGTCGCTTCCCTCCAAAAATGCTAACCCATCAGGGACAGAAGTGGACTCAGACTTGCAGGTGAGAGGGACTTGTGGAAATATTAAGACCTAATTTTAGTCAGGAGAGACTTAAAGTAGTAAAAGAATAGAGAATAGTGTAAAATAAGTTAATACCGTATTTAAAAATATAACTGAACCGTTGGAAAAAAAACTCAAACCACTCTTTTCCGGCCCTGTTATGTTAGCTACACTAGAGTCCTGCAACGGGTCGGGTACCCGCGAAAAATACATAAAAAATAAATGGGTCGGGCGTAGGGCGTATATTTTTATAGTGCAGGCGGGTAGTTGGTGATTTTTTTATGCGTGTGTGTTGTTATGGACATCAGAAAAGCGCAGCGTCCAATAGCCTATGATGTGTTAACGGGTCGGGTTGCGGGTTAAATATCAACGGGTCGGGTCGGGTTCGGATTTGAATTGAAGATATCCGCGGGTGACGGGTCGGGTTCGGTAGTCATCCTAACAGGTTCGGACGGGTGAAAACTCGACCCATGCAGGTCTTTAAGCTACACTACATTCAGTATCGTTGCCATAGAAACAGACAACAGCGCCAATATATCAAAATTATACTAAAACACACGCAAATAATTTCCCACATAAAAACAGGACTTTCAGTCCATTACAGTTTTCCGTTTTTAGAGGGTTGTTTATTTTGCGTTTATTAAGTGATGGCTGTGGTATATTATTAGCTTTCACTGCTATAAGCTTTCGCAGCAGTGATTGATTAATTTAAACACCTGCTCTACTGATGGTCTATCCCGAAGTTGGTGTTTAGGTTGAAAAGAACACCTTTATTTGAAGCTTCTTGTAGCTACTGTTTTAATCACGGCTTTACTTAAAACTTTTCCTGACTTTTGATAGTGTTGCCATTCAGTAGCAAACACTGCGGCCCTTTTTCTTTTATATGTACATTTAAGATTTAGCGTGTTATGTTGGCACAACTCATGAGCAAGCTGCTTTTGCAATCTAGCAGGAAGGTGTGACGTCACTCTGCAAGGGGTCCAAAGATAAAAGATTTAAACAATTTTGGCATTAGAATTTCAGATTTAAAAGGGAGTTAGAAAGTTCACTTAGTAAAAGGTACAAATAATAAATCTGATTACCGATTACTTTTAAGCTGGTTGAACATGCGACGGGCTGGTGACCTGTCCAGGGTGATCCCCACCTCTCACAGGGAACGTAGCTGGGAATGTGCACCAGCACCTCTACTGAATCCCCACTGAGGGATAAGGTTAAAAGAAAATGGGATGGTTGAACGCATAGTCCGGCTCTCCCCAGATTCTATCCAAATCAGGTATTGATACCCTCAGAAGGCCCCTGTAGGAAATTTGGGGCCCTAAGGCGAAGACAGGCAGGGGCCCCTGAGAAAAACCCATAAAACAGACCCATTCTACAGATGATAGAGAAATGTTAATAGAATGAGACATCCATTATTTTTGTTCTAGGTTTTGTCCCTCTCTTTGCTTGTCCCTTTTTCCTCTCTATTTATCAGCGTTCTGATGGCATTTTTAGCCAAAGATTTTTATCAAAAACATAATTAATGAAATGCACAAATAAGGTTATAGTTGTATTAACCATACATGGAAACAGAGTTTTATAGGGGCCCCCAGGCACTGGCGTGTTCAGGGAGTGGCCTTGGGTGGCACCCAAGGCCACTCGCTGAAATCTTGATTGGCCACCCCAAGTGCCACCCCAAAATTTTAAAATATGATTGGCTATATGCCCAGTCAGAGGCGGGCCACTGCACTGAACAGTAAAATGCGCTCTTGTTTTGATTTGAAGTTGAAGAAGACGCGAAGAAGACGTTGACGAACCTACAGGTGAATACTCGGAATCTATCAGAAAGCAACCCCGTCTCTGGTGGCGACGTTGGGAAGCTCAATGTGAGTAGCCTACATTTTACTACACTTACTGTGCCTGTAGTTAGAAGCTGTAACGGTAATAAGCTAAACATGCTAAACTGTCTTGTTTTATTTGTTTTATTGTAATTGGCACACGGCTGTCGTCTCCTCATCTCGTTAGAAAACACTGTTTTGACTGTCAACGATGCTAACGCTAACATTTAGCTATTCTGTACTGAGTAAAACTGTTATATTAGACCCCTATAACATCATTTACATTTCATTTTCATTCTTGTGTGTACACAATTATTTATTGTACAACATATAAGAATGTCGTGCATTATGGGACTATTACAGTATGAAAAGAAGTCAGAATATTAAAGATTTCTTCACAAGGAAGAAATCTAAGATAGAGCCAGAGCAGGGGCAGAGCAGTCAGTCACAGGATGAGAGCCAGCCTTCAGCCTCAGCTGTACACATTGGTATGTGAAATCCTGATAGTTCAAGTTTGTTCTCATGTTTGAACTTACTAATTTGGTTTGATTGTACCATACCTCTTAGTTTACTTAGGAAAGGCTGATTGTATTATCATTCTAATCACAGCTTATGTATTATTATAGAGTCACCCTCAACATCACATACACATCAGGGTACGTATGAATTTACCTTCTTTAAATAATTATGTGCATTGATTCGAACTGAGATATTTCAAATATACTACAGTGTCATATACTGCCATTAAGTGTGTAGACAATTTTTAAACAATACTGGTGTGAAAAGCCTAAATGTGGCAAGTTGAAATATATTTAAATTAATAAAATCTCTGTATTGCTACAGGTGTGTCCAGTGCTGAGGTTCTTGCAGGCCATCCACAGGGGGATAGTGGTGTGGGAGCCTCTTATAGCCAGCCGGGACCTATTGGTATGTCTTAACAATTCATTTTTCATATGAAGTATAATATACTTTGGCACATTTTCATTCTAATGACAACCTATGTGTTATTGCAGAATCAGGTGAAGATTCTTGTGATGAGGGCCCTTCACCATCACACATGCAGCATAGTATGTATGCTTTACCTTTTTTTGAATTAAAGGGTACACTATACTGTCGGTGTTGATTTTCCAGCGAGGATCTCCCCAGAGGGCGAAAGTAAAGGTACACTTGTAAATAATGCAAAGCTGTTCTACTGGTTTCTCCATCAGAAGCCAGGCGGTTGCTGTTTTGAGCTTAGCAGACGAATCGCAGCGAATGACTAAAGCATCCTGGCGCGTGGCATTGGCGCATGCAAGCGTGCTGCTGCCGAGATGGAATAATTGAATTTTTGCTGCTTGGCGCCGTCGTCAGAGCCAATCAGAAGCTGATTTGGGAGCTGGCAGGGGAGAGAGACAGAGCGCTGCATCAGAAGCGCTATGATGCAACTCCCTCTTAAGGGCTGTAAATCAACAACAAGTGCAAAAATATGCAGGTCGAACTAGTACGCACTTTTATTACAGAAACTGCCATGCAGAATGGATTATCTTCATGAAAAACACCTACCAGCATGGCTGGTTGTGAGCAGCTGTGAGGCGACCCAGCCAGAGGCTGCTGATGGAAGGGATTCCTACTGTCTGCGCACCGCTGGTATGTGGGGATTCTGGCTGGCTCCGACAGAAAAATATTGAAAGCAGGATAATAATCTGAATAGACTGACTGCACTGATTCTACGTTTTCAGGTGTATTTTTCTCACTTAAAAACATAGTAAAACTACTTTATTCCACTGATCACTGAAATATAGTTGCAAGGCAGAGAAAAGGATAGTGAAGCCCAAGGCGCCTCAGACACACTTTTGCATCAGCTTCAGCCAGGCAGCAAAGCTGCTTCAGGCGTAGCGTCAGAGACTAACTGGTACAATGCCGGCATAAAATGAAGCGGCAGACAGCCATTTTGCTGCTTTTGCTGTCGTCGGGTGTGTGAAAGCAGCACTGCACAAAGATGCATACTGTGCTAACTTAGCGAGAATGCTTTTAACTACAGGTGGCCAACAGTTCGCGGCGTTAAAACAAGACCGACTCTCAATTAGATTTTTGAGCCTGTGGGTGCGGGTCGAGGAACTCCTGCAGTTACAAGTCTTGGTATTTCCCCCCCACAACAGCTTACCAGAGGCTGACGAGAAATGCACCTTTGTTCAACCTTGAAATGGCTTTCATTTATTAATCATCCAAAGCGTTATGGAACACATTAACTGAAAAATGTTGCATGGTGTGCCTTTAACATCACAGTATCTGCTTTTATTTAGATCAGGATAACAATAATGATGGTGTTTAAAATCTAAATGTGGCAAGTTGAAATATATTTAAATTAATAAAATCTCTGTATTGCTACAGGTGTGTCCAGTGCTGAGGTGATCGCTGCAGGCCATCCACAGGGGGATAGTGGTGTGGGAGCCTCTTATAGCCAGCCGGGACCTATTGGTATGTCTTAACAATTAATTTTTCATATGAAGTATAATATACTTTGGCACATTTTCATTCTAATGACAACCTATGTGTTATTGCAGAATCAGGTGAAGATTCTTCTGATGAGGGCCCTTCACCATCACACATGCAGCAAAGTATGTATGCTTTACCTTTTTTAAATTAACATCACAGTATCTGCTTTTATTTAGATCAGGATACCAATAATACTGGTGATTAAAATCTAAATGTGGCAAGATGAAATATATTTAAATTAATAAAATCTCTGTATTGATACAGGTGTGTCCAGGGCTGATGTTCTTACAGGCCATCCACAGGGGGATAGTGGTTGTGGGAGCCTCTTATAGCCGGCCCGGACCTATTGGTATGTCTTAACAATTCATTTAAGTTAGTGACTTATGTGACACTAAAAGGTCCTGATTCCCATACATTTGTCACTTACAGATATTTCACGGTCAAGAGCAACAGGACCCACTCAACCCCAGTTAAAGCTGTATCCAAAAACCATGCAAGGGGAGAAGAGGAGGTCGTTCAATCCATCCTGGTACAACAGGTTTTCATGGCTTGAGTACTCAATAATGAAAGACTCAACGTACTGCTATGCATGCAGGCAGTTCTCTTTGCCTAGCACGTCAGAATCTGTGTTCACCTCAGAATCCGGCTTTTCACATTGGAAAAAAGCAATGTATAAAGATGCTGGCTTTAAGTTGCATGAAAAATCAGATTCTCACATTACTTCCATGTTAGCTTGGAGTGAACACAAGAGGGCTGCACTTACAGATGCTTCTGTATTAAACATGATCAACAAAGAGTACAAAAAGAAGGTCGAAGAGAATCGCAGTTACATTAAAACTGTTGCAGATGTATTGCTTTTGACAGCCACACAAAATATGGCACAAAGAGGGCACTGTGAGTCTGAGCAGTCTGACAACAAAGGGAATTTCTTAGAAATTCTTGAAATGATTGGTAAACACAATCCTGTGGTAGCCAAAAAAAATGAAAGCAAAAGGCAATGCCAAATACATAAGCAATACCATACAAAATCAAATTCAAATTCTACAGTGCTTAGCCAGTATGGTGCAGGATTCCATTGTGAAAGAAGTGAAAGAGAGTGAGGTATTCTCCATCATCGCTGATGAAACCAAAGATCTCCAAAAAAAGGAACAGCTGTCATTAGTACTTCGATATTACTATAATGGGGCTGTGCATGAAAGCTTCCTTGAATTCCAGCACGCACAAAATCTAGATGCTAAGGGGCTTAGTGACATGATCATCAAGTGCTTAGAAAGCTATGGCCTTCAGTACAAATCAAACCTTGTTGGACAAGGTTATGATGGCGCCTCAGTAATGAGTGGTAAACATTCGGGTGTGGCAGCCAGGATCAAGACAGAGGCTAAAACTGCGTTTTATGTCCACTGTAATGCACACTGTCTAAACCTGGTCTTGGTTGACACTGTGAAGTCAGTTCCAGAGGCCGATTGTTTCTTTTCGCTACTTGAGAAGATCTATGTATACATGTCAGGCTCTTATGTGCACCAGAAATGGCTTACAGTCCAGAAAGAGATGTATGGTGGCACACCTAGAGAGTTACAAAGATTAAGTGACACAAGATGGGCATGTAGAGCACTAGCTTGCAGGAATTTGATGGATAGATTACCAGCTGTGTTGTGTGTTCTTCAAAATATAAGTGCAGAAAATCACAGAGACAGGTCCATTGATGCTAGAGGTCTGCTTGCACAGATTGACCTCACATTCATAGGCCTCCTTGCAACCTTCCGAAAAGTTTTCGGTGACACAAAGCTGCTTTCTGACCTGTTGCAGTCACCCTCAGTTGATTTAGCTATGGCAGCAGACATGGTGGAGTCACTTCTTGATACTTTTCATGAGTATAGGACTGAGGCATTTAGTGTAAACTGTGGAATGACATAGTAGAGACAGCCAAACACTGCAACATAGCTGTTGAGAATGTTGAGAATAAAAGAGCACACAAAGTCAGCACCAAACTTTGTGGGTCGTATGTGACATGCACTATAGGCCTGCACAACAGTAATGCAGACAAAGATGCATTCAGGCAGAAACTACTCTACCCCATCCTTGACACCTTAGTTGCTGAAATAGAAAGAAGGTTCTCAAAAATGAACTGTTCAGTAATGAGAGGTATACAGGCCTTAAATCCTAAAAGCAGTACATTCCTTAAAGATGATCAGGTCTTTGACTTTGGAAAAATATATGAGTGCAATGAGGAAGATCTTACTCATGAGCTTCACCAGGCTAGAAGAATTTTGTCAAGGAAAGCTGAGAGTGGGACAGCACAGTTGGGAAACATCTTAGATTTAACTGTGTTTTTGGAACCATACCAGGAGGTGTTTGTTGAGCTCTTCAGGCTATGCAAAATAGCTATAGCCCTCCCAGTCAGCAGTGCTGCATGTGAGCGAAGTTTTTCAGCTCTAAAGCTCATTAAAACTCATTTGAGGACAACTATGCTAGACAACAGACTAAGCCATTTAGGTTTGCTAAGTATTGAGTCAAGAAGAGCGAGGGCACTCAACATGGATGATTTTATCA
>JAGKQL010000101.1:293977-315919 GCA_018398635.1 Cyprinodon brontotheroides
TTAAAGGAATAGTACACCCAAAACATGATTAGCCTTCATTTTCTACTCACCCCCATGCTGAACAACACTCTGGAGTACTTTTTTGATATCTCAAATGCATCTGGAGATCTGGGAGGCTTCTTGCTGTCTGCTGACATTCAAATAATGGAGTCCAGAATTTACTCGAAACGAAGTCATTTAGAATGTTTTAGAGCATAAACAGTAGTGTATAGGATTTCCTGAAAGCGCGCACATGCGCGATCACGACGCTACGGAAGCCGGCAGACCAAGAGCTTCTTACTGAGCCAGAACTAGAGATCCAGGAGAGAAAAGGAGAAGTGACCATCAGCAGCTAGAGCACAGAGGAACCGTAGCATCCAGGAAGGTTAATCCAAATCATGATCAGGAGACAGGTCCAAGGTTGACAATAGGTCCAAGGTTGACGCAGGAAAACTAGAGTTAGTCTTGCTAGAAGCTCAAATAATCTGGCACCAATGTTGCTTAAATAGAGGCAGGAACAGGTGGATCTGATGAGAGATAATGAGCGCAGGGCGAAGCAAAGCAGATGAGAGAAAAAGAGTAAAACCCAACCTATGGTGCCAAGATCATGACATCTTTTGTTTAAGGTTTCTTTCAGGATCAGACCTCCCTGTTTTAAGCTGCTCCAGTCTTCCTCAGATTCCGAGCTGCTTCCTACTGAAGGAAAGCACTCCTTCTGTATGATGCTACTACCACCCTGGGGATCACGTGTTTACAGCCATATGCATTATCACCTTTTTCCTTAACAATATTTTGGTCAAATAGTTCCATTATGACCATCGGACCGGAAGGAGGTCCGATGGTCATAATGCCATAATGGTCATTATGACCTCCTTCCATAGTCTGTCTTTTTGCATCCCAACCAAGAACTGTGCTCTTAGAGATTTAATTCAACAATCTGTTTTTCTGTCTTCCAGTTTCTGATTTTCTGAAGAGTCAATAAACAAATTTAAGATTTGAATTTCTGAAGGATGAAAGAAGAAGAAGAACCTCATGGCAACAGTCCTACTGGTCTGCATTAGAGCAGAGCTGTTGGGCTCTCAGCTGGCTCTGGGACATCTAATCCCAGAGATGTATTGGATAAACATGACACACAAAAAAAGAAGGAAGAAGGTGAAGTGAAAAATCAGCAAAGATACATTACTCAATCGATGGTTCTGCCTACTTTGATGGGAGACGTTTTCTAGCAGTGGTTTCTGCTCCATTCTTTCCCTCTCCCACCACCATCACTCGACCGCCACTCATCCTGGAACATAGCTGCCATTCCTGAGCAGCCGATCCAAATCCCTTCATCATAATCTGACCAAATATGAACTAAGAATTCTTAGAGTCCAAATTTGGCCACATCATCAAAAGTCCATTTAAATCAGCTTCAGTCCACTCACACAACAGATTAGATCTAGATGCTCAGTTTGTTCTGAATTATAATTTATCATGAAAAGGAAACCATAACAAAAGAACCCATCACACAACTATCACACTGGGAAACCAAAATAGTCCACTCTATACTTATAGTCGGGTGTTTTAGTTTTTTTTCTGTAATGTTTTGTAGGTTTTAATATGAAGTTAACAGCATTCACACATGTAAACACAAAGCATTCTGGTGCGACTCTTTATTCACTGATCTCCAGTGTTTTTGCACGCCAATGAAAAGGTCTGTGTCAATAACAATCTACCTATATGTGTGCATATGTATTCATAATGTGGTTTAAATACATTGCTGTTAGTCAGCTGTGCTTCATTCCAGGTTCTCTGTTCTCTGCAGTAAATGTTTGCCCTGCTATAAACTCAAAGAACTGCAAATCAATCTCCCTTTAGTGTCATCAGTGGAAGACAGCCTTCTTCCTTTACTCACCAGCCCCCCCACCCATGGCCCATGCATGCATGGTAATAATACTAAAAATAATAAATCGACACTTGTACAAGATGGTGTCCAAGGAATCTCATCTCCGGCACACAGTCTAATTAATTCTTGTGCTGTTACAGAAAAGGAAGTGTTGGGTGACAAATGGGGACAGGACTTGAACGCTGCCAGGCCTGCAAAACATTTTCTAAGCCAATTTATAAGCAATTTCACTGTAAATCATCAAGCAGAACTGCTTACTTTGGGACACAGAACAATGAGGTAAGAAGAAAATTATAGGGAGGAGAAAAGAGGACATAAAAAAGATGCACAAAAAATAAAAATGCACGAATAAAATATAACCTATGCCATTACAACGTAGAATGCTTAATGCTGGTAAATAAAACTAGACTGATGTTGAGAGTTTACCTAATAAATCCAGTAGGAACAATACTTTCTCAGCATCCCCAGATTCTAGGGACTATTTAATTTATACGAAGTCTCAGCAAAGCTTTCAGGGTTACAGTAGAACGATTTAACAGTCGCTGCTGGAAAATTGCTCAGCACATATATTTTATTCTCAAAGGCTGCTCTAAAATATCAGGGACTAATAGTGGAAGATGGAAAAGGAAACTAATAGATGTATAGATTGAAAGAATCAAAATTAAAATCAGGTTAGAATAACTTGGTCAGTTCTAGATAATGAAAGTATTTTTTTATACACAATTAGTTTCAGGAATTTGAAAAGTAACCAATTAAAGGTTTAGTTTATGTAGCAAATGAAGGTATGTGTTGGTGACCAAATGCTCACTGCCCTTAACCATGGAACAGCTCTTCAGTTCACTAATTGGTTGGGTTTACTGGTGAAGATTCTCAGTCATCCAGGTCATAGTCATTCCAAAAATAGTTCAAATCAATCCACTGGACTTTGTTTCCAAGTTTGAAGACATTTCGCTTCCAATCCAGGAAGCTTTTTCAATTCAAAATGTCAGAAATAGCGTTGAGTTTCAGACTTTATAGAGCAGCTAAACAAAAGCCTTGTTTTGGCTCAGAAAACATGCAAATTAACCCGAAACTGGCCCTCTGTTATAGGGAGTCGTTAGGGTCGTTGTTGGACTGGCTTCACAGGCATGATGCTTTTACCACCTGCATGGCCATGAGGATTGAGATGATAGCAGGAAGGAATCAATTCTAACGCTGTTTTCGAGAGCTGAAACCTGAGTCCACTAACCAACGTTGAACAGAGGGACCTGCAACTAAACGCTACTTCAGACATTTTAAACTGAGAAAGCTTTCTGTTGTCATAAAACGAGGCAAATGGACCCAGTATTCCAGGCAAGACAACCAGTGGGAAAGTGAAAAACATTTACCAACACAAACAACACTGAAACGGGATGAAGAGCTGTGGATGTGAAGATCTGCAGTGGCTGATGGGGGAACACCCACTCAAAGACTCTGGAGGGAGAAGAACAGGGAAGCGACCACCATCATCTGACAGGAGATGATTATCCGTGTGAGTCACTTACCTGGTTTAACAGTTCAGTCCATCCTCTCAGATGAAGGAGGGATCCAGTGGATGGAACGCCAAACGAGCTGTGACTGTAATGATCTCAGCATGTTGGACCCAGAATGCCAGGCGAGACTGTCAGTGGGAAAGTTCAAAGCGTTTATTTTAAACAAACTGGAGCGTGGGGCTGCTCGTCAGCTGCGGTTCGGATCTCTGCAGAGATAGGAGAATACAGGTCAGTGACTGGATGTGGAGCTGATTATGACTTGGAACGTCACTGACCTGATTCAAAGTTCATTACGTTCACGGAGAAAAGAGCTGAATCCAAATGGGAGTTTAGTTCCCAGATTGCGGCGGGCTCTGCCCCCAGAGTTCCATGAGAGCGAGCGGATCAGGCGCCAGGCGACGCCGACAAGCATCATTGTCCATCAGGGGAAACCCAAAGCCGGAGTCAGAAGACAGGTCCAGGTTCAGAAGCCGCTAGAATCCAGGAATGAATCAACAACAGATCAGACAACGCGAGCAGACAAAGGGCAAGGCAAAACTCGGGATCCTCAGGGCAGAAACAGGTCACAATCAGGAGACGAGAACAGACTTCAGAAAGCTAGAGTTAGTCTCACCAAAACTCTTTAATAACCTGCCGCTGATGGAAGGCAAGAACACAACATAAATAACAGAGGAACCAGGTGGAAATGATCGGCGTTAATCAGCCGCAGAACCAATTAGGTAGGGGAGCAACGAGCAAAGGAAAAAACCGAACCATCAGTGCCAAGACAGCAACTCAGAGCTGCTCAGAGTGTCCCTGATGCAGCAACATCAGTGAGCAGGCAGGAGACCTACCCAGGTCAGGGAAGCAGTTCTGAAAAGGACAGCTCTGAGATCCAGGAGTCTGCAGCCTGACCAGGGGTTCCGACAGACAGATCTAGGGTTCCACAAAGCCACAGAGCGTGAAGGCGCTATAGGTTAAAATTGATGATGATGATGATGATGATGATGATGATGATGATGATGATGATGATGATGATGATGATGATGATGATGATAAATTCATTGTTATAAAGAACAGTAATACATTAGGTGGAGAAATTCATAAAACTGGGTGATCTGGAAAACCATCTGATTTAAAAAAGGGTTAAAACGCTAAAAGGTGGTTTGCCTTACATGATTTATTTTCTTCCTGATTCTGTAATTTCTGGTTAAGATGTGTGAATCTACAATTTACGAGGTGATCTTGAACTAGACATGACACAGTCTGTCCCCGCCCAGATGCCTGGAGATGCCGCAGTCTTTTCCTCATTAGAGTAAAAGTTCTCGCTGAGGAAACATCTCTTCTCATTATTTTTATTCCTTCCCATTTTCAGGTATTTTATCGCTGTTAAACATTTAGCATGATTATAGTAATCAACTAACATGTTGAAGCAATGTTAAATGTGTTCGTGTTATATTTTCATTTATTCTGAATGATGTTTTACCGAGTGTAGTAACGTGTGTGCGTGTCAGATAGCTCTCTGCTAGAACGCACCGACCATCACGTAATTGTAGCGGACATCGCCATTTTGGGTCAGTTGTAGACGTGCATGAACGCACCTGGTGTTGTAATTTGCCCTTATTTCGGAGGTTTCGCGCACGTTGATTTTTGTAAGAGTTTTATTACATTAGTAGTATGTGTTAGGTATAGAGTAGTTTTTCTAATGCGTGAGGAAAAAGTTAACTATTTATCGCAAAAGCTACTTATTTCCTGTTTAATGGATAATATGATGTGCTTCATTTCTTTTATTAAAATTAACACTTTGTTGTGCTACAATGAGGACCTGTTGCTCGTTGTAGGGATTATGCCTCAGGTAAATGCTATATCAGTAAGATATGTGCACTCTATACCCAGGCATTTTATGTTTGTATAAATGTTTATTGTTGTAAAAACTATATTTCATTAGAGTAAAAGTTCTCGCTGAGGAAACTTCCTCCCCATTTTCAGGGGCGTAACAAAGGCAAGTTTCATGAGTCCAGCAGCGAGCTCAGACTGAAACGCACAGATGGAGACAGGCTGGTTCAGCAGTTGAGGGACATAAACAAGACATGGAACCAGGAGAACTGCGGAACTTTAAATTGGTCTTCTCCAAGACCCAGGCCTACAGGACTTTAAAGGGGAACGCCGTTTTTTTACACTGGGCCCTTGATTTTCGGTTATTCCATCATGTTCTACTCTCCCATATGAGTTTAGTGTAATTTGGAGCCGTTCTGAAGATATTCCGTTAGGTTATATCCAGTAACGTCTTCCTATGGGCAACGACTTGAAGGCACAAACTAAACTGTTCATCATTTATTCTTTATGGTACGCCAGCATTCATAGCATGTAGGCGAATCACTGCCCCCCAGACATCTGCGGTTATATTTTTTATAATTATATCTTTTAAAAAACGAAGCGGCGCTTGTATGACGTCATCACTAAGGAATCCCTAAATTATATCCAAAGCAAATATACATAGATCTTTGAATATTTCTCTCATTTTGTTCTAGTTTCTATTTAAATACCATTTAAATGTATTGTATTATTTTATTGTCATTAAAACATTTTCTCTGTTTCCTTTAAATATTTCAACATTTTAGTAGCATGTTCATTCAATTTAGGTCTAGGTTGCCATGGCATTAAAAGGAAATTATGGAGGTTCTCTCAGAATTCTTTTTTTATATCAAACCCCTGTTTCTTTGACCCCTGAGCAGCAGGAACCGAGGGGGAAATTGAAGAAATAAAGCCAAAATTACCAAAGTAGAAAGAAGAATGTTTTTGTTCTGTGCTTTTTTGGATCAATGCAGATTTTATTGATCTGTGTTTAATGCAGAATTCATAGTAGATTTGGAAGTGTTTGCTTTGGAATGGAAACCTTGGATGTCTAAAATCATTCCTTTGTTGGTGATTTTGTTAGATGTTGGAGCTTGGCCTGCTTTTTTCCAGTGTAGTCCTGTTTCTCTGACTGTGACCAACTGGATGTGCTCTCTTCATCCTCTGACATGGGGAGCTGGCTCGGAGCTCGTCTGCCTGGCTGTGTGTTTCCTGGACGGGGCCGCCTGTGGAGCTGGTTGACAGTTGCCTTTGTATCTATGCTTCTTTTCTATGTTCGCTTCTGTCTCCTTGAACCCCAGTGGGCCTCAGCACATGGCCGCTCACACTGAGCCTGGTTCTGCTGGAGGTTTCTTCCTGTTCAAAGGGAGTTTTTCCTCTCCACTGTCGCTACAAGCATGCTTAGTGTGAGGGATTGCTGAAGAGTCAATGAGTCGATGCAATCAGCTGGTTTTCCTTAGATAGAAAACTTTGAATCAATCTGACTGGATGATCTGGTGAACTGGAAAGTGACCTGAGATGACATGATGTGAATTGGAGCTATAGAAATAAACTGAATAGAATTTATCAGCTTGTCTGTCTATATTAACCAACATGAGGTGTTGAACTAGATCTTCTATTTTCATAGTTTTGTGAGACACTTTTTTATAAAGTAGGGCATTATTTCATAAAGCATTCTATACCCAGCTATTGTAGCATCTAGGATAGAGCTGTCGGTCTGGTCAAGAATGTGGTTGTTATTCCAATTTGTAAAGGTTCAAACTAGACTAAATCCTTTTTTTAGTTTTAGTCGACTAAAACCGACTAAAAATATCACATATCATAATGACTAAAATGCGACTAAGACTAATAAAAGTTTTCATCCTGAAGATGAAAACTAAAACTAAATCTAAGATGGCTGCCAGAAACAAGCACTTCTCCTTACAACCGACTTTGCTTTGAATCTGTGCTTATTTGGGTCTTTTCTGTGACTTAAACTGTCTCACTGTGTGGCAATCAGGCTTAAAGATCTTTCTTTCTTGGAAGTCAAGTAGTTTAAAACTAGTATAGAATATACAGGATTTGTTTCTAGACAAAGTCGAGGGCCACTTACTTGGGTCCATCTGGTTTCTGTACATCAGAGCAGAAATTATGTCGGGAGTGCCGAGTTGACCTGTTCTGCATGTTGGACTCATCCAGGGAGCCCTCTGCCTACGGTCCTGTTCAGAACCTCAATGGACAGGATTTCTATGTACAGCCAGGGGCCAGAGGGGTCCGGGACCAGTGGATCCCACCCCTGCTTTTTGTGGTTGACGTGGTTCTGCTGGCTCTGTCCGTTAAAGACCTACAGCATCACTGGGGCGGTTTGCAGCCAAGTGTGAAGCGGCGGGGATAGGAATCAGAGCAAGTCAGAGGAATGTAGGAGGCTGTTCCTCTTCAGGTAGGAGGAGAGTTCCTGCCTCCAGTGGAGGAGGTTCATGTATCTGTGGGGTCCTGTTCAGGAGTGAGGGAAGAACGGAGCAGGAGATCAACAGACGTATCAGTCTGGCTGCTGCTATAATGCAGACGCTGTCCCGGTCTGTTGTGGTGAAGAAAGCAGGGGCGTGTCCAGACATTTTTGATAGGGGTGGCACCAGTGGGGCACTGACTTATGCAGGGGGGGCATGAAGTATGAGCAGGACCGCCTGCACACAGACATATACACTCACATATGCACGCACACATGCACACAAGAAAATACACACCTAGACTTTGGTATATATATATATATATATATATATATTGATATTTGCTTGATGGAACTGTGCAAAACTTGGTAGAGGTACAGACTGTACAAAACAAATATAGCTTACCTTACCATACCAACATAAGTAAACAATGCACATTTAAAAAAAAAACACAGTCCACCTATAAAGTGCAAACATATTTAAAATACATATGCCTCTGAACAAATTATTTAACCAAACCTTCTTTCCTTCCTCCCTTACTCCCTTCTTCCTTCCCTGACCTAAGGAAAACAGGAGGGTCAAAACAGTGCAATTCGCCTGTTCTTGTGTTTGTTTGCAAACACTTTGATAAAATCATCCATGTTGAGTGCCCTCGCTCTTCTTGACTCAATACTTAGCAAACCTAAATGGCTTAGTCTGTTGTCTAGCATAGTTGTCCTCAAATGAGTTTGAATGAGCTTTAGAGCTGAAAAACTTCGCTCACATGCAGCACTGCTGACTGGGAGGGCTATAGCTATTTTGCATAGCCTGAAGAGCTCAACAAACACCTCCTGGTATGGTTCCAAAAACACTATTAAATCTAAGATGTTTCCCAACTGTGCTGTCCCACTCTCAGCTTTCCTTGACAAAATTCTTCTAGCCTGGTGAAGCTCATGAGTAAGATCTTCCTCATTACACTCATATATTTTTCCAAAGTCAAAGACCTGATCATCTTTAAGGAATGTACTGCTTTTAGGATTTAAGGCCTGTATACCTCTCATTACTGAACAGTTCATTTTTGAGAACCTTCTTTCTATTTCAGCAACTAAGGTGTCAAGGATGGGGTAGAGTAGTTTCTGCCTGAATGCATCTTTGTCTGCATTACTGTTGTGCAGGCCTATAGTGCATGTCACATACGACCCACAAAGTTTGGTGCTGACTTTGTGTGCTCTTTTATTCTCAACAGCTATGTTGCAGTGTTTGGCTGTCTCTACTATGTCATTCCACAGTTTATCACTAAATGCCTCAGTCCTATACTCTTGAAAAGTATCAAGAAGTGACTCCACCATGTCTGCTGCCATAGCTAAATCAACTGAGGGTGACTGCAACAGGTCAGAAAGCAGCTTTGTGTCACCGAAAACCTTTCAGAAGGTTGCAAGGAGGCCTATGAATGTGAGGTCAATCTGTGCAAGCAGACCTCTAGCATCAATGGACCTGTCTCTGTGATTTTCTGCACTTATATTTTGAAGAACACACAACACAGCTGGTAATCCATCCATCAAATTCCTGCAAGCTAGTGCTCTACATGCCCATCTTGTGTCACTTAATCTTTGTAACTCTCTAGGTGTGCCACCATACATCTCTTTCTGGACTGTAAGCCATTTCTGGTGCACATAAGAGCCTGACATGTATACATAGATCTTCTCAAGTAGCGAAAAGAAACAATCGGCCTCTGGAACTGACTTCAGAGTGTCAACCAAGACCAGGTTTAGACAGTGTGCATTACAGCGGACATAAAACGCAGTTTTAGCCTCTGTCTTGATCCTGGCTGCCACACCCGAATATTTACCACTAATTACTGAGGCGCCATCATAACCTTGTCCAACAAGGTTTGATTTGTACTGAAGGCCATGATCATTACATGATCATCAAGTGCTTAGAAAGCTATGGCCTATCTTAGATGTCTTCCTTGCGAAGAAATCTTTAATATTCTGACTTCTTTTCATACTGTAATAGTCCCATAATGCACGACATTCTTACATGTTGTACAATAAATAATTGTGCACACACAAGAATGAAAATGAAATGTAAATGATGTTATAGGGGTCTAATATAACAGTTTTACTCAGTACAGAATAGCTAAATGTTAGCGTTAGCATCGTTGACAGTCAAAACAGTGTTTTCTAACAAGATGAGGAGACGACAGCCGTGTGCCAATTACAATAAAAGAAATAAAACAAGACAGGGTACATGTTTAGCTTATTACCGTTACAGCTTCTAACTACAGGCACAGTAAGTGTAGTAAAATGTAGGCTACTCACATATTTCACAACGTCGCGCCAGAGACGTGCTGCTTTCTGATAGACTGGAGAATGTATTAACCTGTAGGTTCATCAACGTCTTCTTCGTGCCTTCTTCAACTCCAACTCAAAACAAGAGCGCATTTTACGTTCAGTGCAGTGGCCCGCCTCTGACTGGGCATATAGCCAATCATATTTTAAAATTTTGGGGTGGCACTTGGGGTGGCCAATCAGATTTCAGGGGTGGCCTGTGCCACCCAAGGCCACTCCCTGAACACGCCAGTGGAAGAAAGAGCTGAGAGAAAAGGAAATTGGATTGGATTTACCGCTCCTTCTACGTTGTTATCAGACAATGTTTTCCCCAAAGTGTAGCCCACATCGTTTACGCTACGCCACCTGGTCAACTAGCGGCTTAAAGACGTCATCGCTGGTCATATCAGGCAGAAATATTTAGCCACAAAGCCAGAGAAAAGAGAAAACTTCTGAAAGAATCTCAACCAGCTGATAAACGAGGCTGGTTCAGTTCTTGGAACTGCTCTGGAACCCTGTCAACAGATTAGGGACATTATGGACATCAGACGGTCAGCAAGAGTGTCTTCATTCATATTCCACTCTAGACCTGCTGGAATACTGACCCGTAGAAAATAATCCTTTCTGCCTTCAACAATCTCGATTTAAAACAAGTCAGCATTTAATATCCATTTAATATCAAGTATTTTTAATGAATCACATAAGACTGAAATACCTACAGAGGAGAAAATATTTATGTTTTAAAGGAATGTAGAACTGTTCCTGATGGTTCCTCACCCCGCCTCACCCGCCTCACCCCCACAGTAATTAGTTCAACCAACGTGTAGTTGACATTACCATTGGCGTTGGAAGGTTGCACTAATGTTGTGATGGAGAGTAACTCCTAATGCTGGTGGAAAGCTCCCTTTGACTGCGCATTGATTTTCACTTCACCACTCTGGACTGATTGGGAGCCCATGCAAATAAGAGGAATGTGATGGACAAGGACTGAACTACTTAATCTGGGCTTGAAACACACCTGCATGCTTCTCAACACAGTGAGACCCTCTATCAATGTCCGTTGACCTATGGGCCCACAAGAATGTTCCTTAGAGTCTCAGCTGGTGTGGCAGTGACTGAAGAGATCTATAGCAGCCGATCGTTCAATGACTCATTAAGGAAGAGTTTACAAGCCCTGCTTCCTGCTCTTCACACAGCCACACATTTACAAACACAAATTCAATTGCAAATGTGTTCTTTTTCTGACCTCTGTTTTTTTTTTGTTATAATTTTCATTAATATGTACAAAAATAAAGACTTTGAGAAAATGTTTTCCACAGCCAAAGGCCACATTTGTCTACAAAAATCTAAAAGATCAAAACATCCCTGAAATTAATAAATGAAAAACGACTTTCTACAAGTGAAAACATCAATGTCATTTCACACGATTTTCAAAATAAGACATTAAATAAATAAAGTATTTTTCCTATCAGAAAAAATGTCAGGTTCTCGCTCAGTGATTAGTGTAAAAATGACCAAACCTTCCAGCCGACATTCAGACCAATAAAACTCACCAAGCTTCACCTTCACCACTGACTCCAGCCTTCAGGACACATTTTGAAGGTATTTGTCTTGTCTTGCTCTCAGACTTTGAGAACCAGAAAAGGCTAATGTTGTCAAAACGTTGTTAAATTTTTTTAGATAACCTTGTTTCTTTTGTTTATAAAAAAATAGAATGATTCAAATCTAAATTATAATAATAATAATTAAAGGCACAGGCAGCGTCGGTCGGCCTATCGAGACCGCAGGACCCACGCACCACCATCGCCACGCCTACGCCAATGTGGCGTAAATTCGACCTTCCAGACTGCAGTTCTAACAATCTCTTATCCTATAGAGCGTGCACAGAAAAGCAAGAGCTTCCAACAGAGAAATATTGGACATTCTGAACTCAGGGGGCGGGGCTAAACTGATACCTTCAGTGTGGTCTGAGGGCGCCATGGAAACACTCCAAGACTGTTTTGAATGCTCTGACTGGAACATCTTCAAGGTTGCAGCAACATATGACAACTTATAAAATATTGATGAGTATGCCATGACTGTGTCAGCCTACATCAAAAAATGCATTGAGGACGTCAGCATCAAAAAGAACATCACCACCCGGGCCAACCAACACCCCTGGATAAATGGAGAGGTTCAGAAATCGCTATAAGCACCAAACTCAGCTTTGAAGTCTGGTGATAAAGAGGCTCTGAGAACAGCGCGTGGCTACTTAAACCGTTCCATCAAATCAGCGAAGCAGAACCACAGCCAGAAGATCCAGGATCTTTTTCCACGATGACAGCAACACCAGGAGGATGTGGAAAAGGCATTCAGATGATCACAGACTACAACATGATGAAGTGCTTCCAAAGGCTGGTTAAAGAACACATCGCCTCCAGTCTGCCGCCAACATTCCACCCGCTCCAGTTCGCCTACCGACGGAACCGCTCCACTGAGGACGCCATCTCTGCTGCTCTCCACCTGAGCCTGGCACACCTGGAGGAGAAGTTTGCATGACGACACCTCCCCTCGGTGGTGGGCCTCATCAGAGACGACGAACAACCCGACCTGGACTACAGAGAGAGGAGGTGGAGCAGCTGGTGGAGCAGAGATAACAGCCTGATCCTGAAGGTGAGAAGACCAAGGAGATCATGGTGGACTTCAGGAAGAACCGGCCTAACCACGCCTCCCACTGCTCATCAACAGCTCAGCTGTAGAGGTGAAAAGTCAGCAGCACCACATTCATCACAGACACCCTCACCTGGACTGGAAACACCACCTCACTGGTCCAAAGGGCCCAGAAGCGCTTGGACTTCCTGCCCCCCATCCTCCCCCACCTTCTCCAGAAGCACCATAGAGAGGAACGTTCAAGAGCAGCTGTCTCACTGTGTGTGGTGTGGAGGCTGCAGCGCCTCAGACTGGAAGAAGGTGAGGTAGAACAGCAGAGAGGATCATGGGGGCTCCTCTTCCCTCCATTAAAGACATTTCATCAGACTGCTGAATGTTGTGTAAAATGGGTTATTTTATTGTATTTATAATAAAAAAAAACTGAAATGTTAGAAACTGTAAATACAGTCATATGTTCATATTACTGTTTTTATGTATTTTTTACTGTTTTCAAGGCTGCACTTTAAAAAATGAAATTGTTTGTTCTTAACGAAGTTTCTCTTTGTTTACACTTGTTTATACAAAATGACTCAAATAAATACTGAATCCCTGTCAGGCCGCCTCCTGCTGCAATTACCAAGCAGAAACAGCTGCTGTGGTTGATCTGACTGGTTGGTGAAGGAGTGAAACTGTTTTTTCTAACATCAATTAACTTTTATATTTCAATTTTTAAAGTCAACTTGAGAGATTATTTCTGTTATTTTTATAAGTAAAGAAAACAGCTTCTGAATGCAGAAAACTCTGCGAGTGCTTTTTATTTGTTAGTGAGTCGAAGAGCTCCTCCTCCATTGTTTTGATTTTTGTGAACTTGTTGTTAGAGAAGCCGTAACACTCAGAAAAACTTCACCGATGACTGATTTTCTCACAGCTCGCTGCTGCTTTCTTTGTTCATCTGAGTGATCGCCTGGATCTCCTTTCCTTCAGGTCATCAGGGAAGCTTTTCTCTGGGGAGATACTGGGAGTGCTGGTTAGGCTGTGTGAACGTGTGAATGTATTGATGACGCTGTGTTTTAGCGGTTTGGTCATACGTAGCTCTCTACGGTGGTTGAGGTTTCATCATCCAGGTTATTGGGAAATATTAGAGAATGGTTTGTATTTTAAAAGTTCCCATTCTTTGACTGAGTCTGGTAGCTTTTCTTTCACTTCTGAGTGGGTCGTATTGTTTTCCACCATGTTCTTTACGCACAGCTCTCACTTATAAACTCAGCGTTATTTTGCTGCAGCCTCTCTAAGGCCATATTTCCTAATCTAACCACCGATAAACTGAAGGCAAAAGCAGCTCAGAGTAAAACGTTTACCGTGATGTTAGGATATAAGCCCTCAGTTGATATTCTTATAGTTAAGTAAATAAAACAGAATTAAAAATGAGGGGAAATAGATCATTTCCCAGTCATTACAAAGCTTGCAAAGACTGAACATAAATGACAATGACAAACACTCATCAGGCCTGATTCTTTGCAATAAATAAGGAAATATATGCTTTGCTACATCAGCAGAAAAACATTTCCTGGATTCAAAAACTGTTGTTTTTCTCTATGTTTACTGGTTACAATGCAGCATTTTCATGCAACTGAAAGAAATGAGATTTGTTTCTGCATGAACCTCCTTCTGAAGGAGCTCAGACCTAAAAAACAATGGAATAACTTTATGAGACACAAGAGAGAGAAGAGACCTAAACCGTGTCCCATCTTCTAACAATGATTAATGACTGCCAACTGTCACGCATGCATCAAGAACAGAGTCATACATCATGCAATAAGTACAGCTGGCAAATAATGACAAGTACACTGAAGCCGTGCCACAGAGTAGACCTAACAGCACGTCTAACTGTTTAGATTTAATATTCAAGTACATGTGTTAGAAAAATGCAATATGTAGAAATTTGACAAACAGAAAGAAAAGCTAACATGTGACCCCCCCTCCCTATTCCTGTGTAATCTGTCATCTTGCCTTTGCTTTTAATTCCTGTTAACTGCATGGTTGCATGCACCTGCATCCTTCTTTCTAATGGAATGGAATAGCAGAGCTGCTTGATTGCACTCACACAGGCCTGCTTTAATTGGAATAAATGTTTTTTGTTAACTGGAATTTCCACCTATATTTTCAAACTAAGCTTTAAGCTTGTTGACCAATTTAATTCTCTACCTTTGCATTAATATAAAATGTGGAAGTCTAATAAAATGTGAAGTCCTTCATGGGAACATGGTGCATCATGTGAGTTAATTCATGATTTCCTCAAAGTGACGTTAATAAAACAACTAAAGATTTATAAATGTTTTTCTTCAAACTCTTTCTATTTATCATATCAATAAATATTTACTTTAAATATAAAAGTTAACTGAACACCTTTATGATGCTTTAACTAAACAGGAACATGTGAGCTGGAGGATGTTTCAGTTCATTTATTGCACATTTAAAGTTTTTTTTCTTATTAACAGACTTATTTCCTTTGGCTTTTAACTGCAGGTCTGAATGAAAAATATAACGTGTTGTTTTCACAAACATTTATTCAGTTACAGGAAAATTTGGGGTTCCGCGCTCAGCTGGGGTTGAGTGCGGAGAGAGCAGGTGGAGGCTGAGCAGAGACGGATCCGAGCACGCTCACAGATGAAACTGAGCGCGACGACTGTGTGTCGAGAAGAGTTGAGCACGCGTGTGTTGTCTCATTGCTCGGGTTGGTTCCTGCACGATCAAACCGAAGGCACAAATATCTCTCCATATTATCAGACCCACCATGATTTTCTGCAGGGGGGGTTGGTTAGCTCCAACTGAGATAGAACCAACTTCTGTTCTAGTCACACTACACAGGAATTTAGCGGTAAGTTCATGTGTCTGACAGAAAGAGAACCACGAAGAAAGAGACGAGCATTTTTCTGTCCTCTTGACTTTCTATCATGGGTAAAATATTTGTTTTTGTTTTTTATATTTCATGGATCTCTAGGGTGGGCTGTTCAGTGACGCAGTGGGTGGCACTGCTGCCTTGCAGCAAGAAGGTTCTGGGTTTGATTCCCCGCCCGGGGTCTTTCTGCATGGAGTTAGCATGTTCTCCCTGAGCATGTGTGGGTTCTCTCTGGGTACTCAGCTTCCTCCACAGTCCAAAAACATGACTGTTAGGTTCATTGGCTTCTCTAAATCCTGAATGGTGTGAGTGTTGTGGGTTGTTTGTCTCTGTGTTACCCCTGCGATGGACTGGAGACCTGTCCAGGTGGACCCCGCCTCTCCCCCACAACCTGACTGGTGGAGATAGGCCCAGCACCCCTTGTGACCCCACTCAGGACAAGCGTGCATCAGATAATGGATGGATGGATGGATGGATCTGTAGGGTTTTTCTGGGTTGAATGAGGTTCCTGTCACAGAGAGGATCTTTGCTGGTGGGTCGACCTGTGTTGCTGCAACCTGAGAACATTTTTCCATCCAGATGACCAGCGTGTAAATGAGGAGGAGATGGATCATCTCTCTTCACCGGACGATTCCACCTGATGGGATTCCAGCCAAAGATCTAAACCAGGAAGATCCTTCTAGTTTAAATCAGTCTTGCGTGTCTCTTTTAATGTGGACTTATGGTTCCAGATTCTTCTTCAGGCGTCCTAACCCTGTAGCGATTGAGAAAGGCTGCCAGAACTTCCGGCACAACAGATATATCTCATCATAATGCTCCTGCTTAGATTGATGGAGGACTCCATGAGCACCTGCAGTGACGGCAAAAGGGAAGCGTAGGCGCACGCCACTAAGGATGGAGGGCACACTGCACACCTGAGCGGTAGGAAAAGAAGCCAGGGCACCTGCAGCGATGAAAAAAAGGGCACCATAACCACCTGCCGCGGTGATAGAGGGAGTCATAACACCTGCAGCGATGAGAAAGGAATGCCATAAGCGCTTGTTGCGATGGATGGAGGGTGCGTAGGGCACCCGCCACGATGAAACGCGTCTAGCATGGTGCAGATTTAGATATAAACAAGCTGAGGGGAATGCCTGTGACTGTTCTGACATTCGGACATGTAGTTGATGATGATCTGAAACTAGAAGCATTAATGAATGAATGCAGTAACTACATAATCACCAACCAGACAGGCGCAGCAGATGCATAGCTTCCTACGGGGTCATTAAATGCCTTTTTGACTAAAACACTTTATCGACACAATTCAAACATATAAAAATTGATGTGTCAGTTAAAAATCGTTAAGTGAGGAGCTTGTTAAAATGTAGTTCTCCATCATCTGACACAGCACATAAAATTGTTAAATGACAGTAAAACATGGTGAACTGCTGAAAAAGACTGCAATAACTCTACGAGGCTAGAAAATGACCATGACTCAGTTTAAAAGTGATAAAAATCCCATTTATGCGGGGAAGTCAAGACTGACTGAATATACGTGATAAGCCATACCTAAAATGAGTTTTATTTTTGATTTTTTGTTTTTATAATATATTAAATAACATAGACACACTGACGTAAATACTTACACAGCTGACGATTTTGGTAGATCACGTTTTGCCTGGTGAAATTAAATTAGTTGACATATTATTAAGTCCGGAATTCGAGTTCCAGTAAGAGTTGAGATATATATCTAATATATGGATAACCTGGGATTAACTAGTTTGTTTTTATGCGGTTAGACCAAAACATTAGTCAAATATATTGTCAGGTTTAAGCTGACGAGAGGCTGAGAGCGAGTCCGAGCTGCGCCAGCGGTTCAGATCACTGTGACAGCAGGAGGATCCAGGAGGGAATCCAAGAGGGCTCGGGGCTTGAGCAGAGGGAGAAACCAGAAAGGAGCTGGAGATGACCAGTTTGATTTGGAAGATGTGGAACGTGGGCTGCAATTTCCCAGCTTGGGATAAATAAAGTATCGGATCCGTCTATCTATCCGTCCGTCCGTCTCAAATGTAGGCCGTCCATATCCATCCATCCATCCATCCATCTATCCATCCATCCATCCATCTAAACTCGGGAGTGAGAGGGGAGACGGACGGTGGTGGGGCTGACAATGAAGGTTATTTCAACGGGGTGAGAGCTTGCTGGCTGACGATCTAGAGGGGAGGTCTCTGGTATAAAGCCAGACTTGCTGACTGGGGTGGGAACTGGGAGCAGGGATAGCCTACGGTCAGCGAATAGGCGGGTCCGTTCCGCAGCTTGGGTGGTTTGAGTCCAGAATTGCCTGAAAACGGAGTATATGGTGGTCAACAGAGGGGACGGTGATCTGTTTCACATTATCGGGGAACAACGGTGGTTGGCAAGTGGGAAACTCCGGTGGCAAGGAAACATGGGAATTACAGGCATATTCAATCCACGGAAGGAAGTTGTTCCAGTCCGAGGATTATATCAGGAAGGCGAGAGACTGTGGCGGACCGTCCTGTTGCCGAACCAAGAGCTTCTGGAAAGGGGACGGGAGCTCTAATCCAGTCGATAATGGTTAAAATGGTGGACTGGAACAACTTCCTTCCGTGGATTGAATATGCCCATCCTTGGACATTTCAACGGACAGGATGAAGCGAAAGATGCCTGGGTGAGCGGAGAACTTCTCTGAATGGTAGCCGAAGGTGCAGTTTGGTGGGCGTCGGGTTCTGAGAGGGGGGCGATGATGTCATACACACGCTGCTCCTTGTTTTCCATCTCATGCCTGGAAGATGTCTAGTGCTGCTACCACAGATGATCTCGGGCTCTCGGACCCCTCAAGCCATGAACGTCCCCCACATCATAGTTCCATTCAGATGAGTTAGAATGAATAGAAGGGGTAGAGCGTAGTTCCTGTTACGCCTGTGGCCGGGCTGCCTGTCACTACTACAGTCCGGCGTGTCATTTGGAGCCGGATGACGTCATACACACACTCCGCTTAGTTTTAAAAACATATAAATATAAAAATGATAACCTACAAGACGCTAGATGTCTGGGGGGCAGTGATTGGCCTACATGTTCTGAATGCTGGCGTACCATAAAAGAATAAATGATGAACAGTTTAGTCCATTATCTGAGGCCATGAGAATATCATTAGTGACTTTCACCAGAGCTGTTTCAGTGCTATGATGAGCTCTAAAGCCAGACTGAAACTCTTCAAAAAGTTCATTATGGTGGAAGTGATCGCACACTTGTTTGGCAACTACTTTCTGGATATAATCTATAATTGACCAAGTCATCTGGGTCAAGTGACCTTAAGTAAAGGTTTTATTACTACAACCTTAAAAGCCTTTAGTACATGTCCCTGTAATATAAATATTGAATAACATAAAATTGCAGATGTCCATATTTTCTATCAAATATAAAAATAACGAAACACATGAATACAAGAACCAGATTGAGTAAATTTGCACTCAGTTGTATATTCCTTATAATAACATGATGAGAAATTGCCAGTGCAGTCATACACAAACAACTCATTGAAAAAAACTCTAGCCCTGAGCTAAAAACACAGCAGTTGGTCTCCAATCTGTGAATGACAAATGACTATAACTCAGTGGGTCAGATGGTGCAGACACACTCTGTGCTCTGTACTAATCAGGCCAACCTACAGACCTCAGATAACATCAGGACATCCTCCAGGGGGAAATTAGTACTTTCCACTTTGCTAAACGAGTATACTCTCCTCCCTGGGAGAATGTATTGTTTGCTCTATGGGTCATTTCCTTATGTAAATTTTACTGCAGTGAGTTTCTCACCAATTATAAGCGATACAAAATCTGTTTCATACCAACAAGGTATATTTCCAAATACTTTGCTGAAAGCAGAACTTAATGCTCTACATTCTGTTGTTGATACATCAATCAACAGAAGGCATTTATTATGAATGTTTCAGTTAAGGCAAAGACATATAATTAAGGATTTTGAAGTGATAATTGATCAGAGATTATTTGTTTCAAATCTGTTTTAAAATCTTTTCAAATAGTGAGCATTAGCTCATGGGCGTAGCCTTTAACTCAGCATGCCTGCTGGTCCCACCCATCGGCTGTCAATCATCCTTTCTCTCTAATCATTGTGGCCTATAACCAATGTTTAAAATACAGGTAAAAACACTATACGAAGTTATCACACCGGTATATTTCTATGAATGGCAACAACTAAAAACCTTATGAAAACTAAAATCTAATTTCCTGTACATCTTTACTTTTTGTCCATAAATCTTGCCCTTCTGAGGCTTTGTGAAGGTAAATCTGTGTTCTGCATGGTCCATGTTATGCCATATGCCATGATCATACTTTTTGGACAGTGGGAACCAGTGTCCATATTTCATCCTGAAAGGATGACCAGAGAAGAAAACGCAGCTTTGGTGAATAACAGCTGGGGGACTTCAGCAGACCCCCCCTTTTTCAGCCAAAGCAGTCACAAGCAGTCACATGGAAACCAGCAGAGGTGTGAAAACCTACCCCCCTCCCTGTGAGGACAGAGAAAACCACAGAGCACACAGGATTCTGCCTCTTCTTTCTCTCTCTTCTGATCCAGCCTGCTTCTGCTCCTGCGCTCAAAGTTGGGGCCCACTGTGGCCCACAGTGGGAGATGCGGGCCCCAGGGGAACCAGATCCCCAGAACCATCACAGATGAGTCAGATCCTTTCAGAACCAGACTGCTGCAAACATAACTTTTGCAAGACATTTCTCTTGAGTTTCAGAACTTACAGAGCCAAACTGGATGAAGACCATGCCCTGGTTTGAGACTGAGGGGACCCCTGCTGTGAGACTGAGACAAAGAAACCCTGACTGCAGAGCTGCAAAACTGGATGAAACTCAAGCTTTCCAAATGGACATGGAAAAAGGTTTGCAGGTCTGGCATGATTAGGGACAGAACAAGCAATGTGTCTTTTGATGATGCTAATCATATTGTGTGTTTACTGCTGAGTAAAGACAACGCTAATTGATGCTAAAGAATGGACTGCATGCTACGCTATGCTACAGGAATATGTGTTGAGCTGTTGCTAAAGCTTAGACCAAGCTTTATTCACTAAGGATTTAAACACTGATGTAACATTAGTGTTCATGTGTTCCTCAGATGCTCATTACATTTCCATTACCAAGTCTGACCAAGAGTCATTTAGTGGAATCCTGACGTCTATTTGCTGCTAGCTATTTCAAAGAGGGTAAAGAATCATTTAGCTAAAGGTTATTGGTTCTTGATTAAGCAAATCATTCAATAAAACATTATTTGGCCAAATAATGTTTTATTCACCTCATGGTTTTGCATTGTGAATTGGTCTGAAAACATTCCAATTTCTTTAAAATTAGTGAAAAGCTAATTTGATCATATCCCAAATTATTCCAGATAGACATAATCCATAATATGTTTTTCAACCGCTTTTCCCCTTCCTCTTTGTACATAGAAGTTAGTTTAGTTTAGTTGAGTTTTACTAGTCTTAGTTGAGAGTGTTAAACTGAAATATGTTTGACTTGGAGCTGAATGAATTTTGTTAATAAACTCTTATATTTTGAACAGAAGTTGTGGTGAATTTATTCCATGTTTGTGCAGAAATAACAGTTTGACCATGATTAGTGCTCGAATCACTCTTTCATCTATTGTTCTAACACACAGTTAGTAGGACTGTGTGTCATAAACAGTATATAACAGCTGAAATAATGTCTGATTAAATAAGATATTTTACCACCCCCTACAGGGGAGGGCAATAAACATCTTAAAGTATCAGAAATATAAATTCCCCAGCTGGCTGGGAATAGAATTTAACTATAGAATCACAACAGTCCAACAATAATGTGTCACAAACCTAAAAAAATAATGAATATATATATAATAAATAAATACTGTTTCTTTCTGAGAATATGTTTATTTAAGAGCAACTATGCAAATGAACAAACATCTAGAAAAAGTAGACTATATTCTATTATATTCCATGTGAATCCCAGATTGTTTATTCTTCTTTGCCTTTTCTTTAAAAAGTGCTTTTAGATCCGTCTCTCCTACCTGTCTTTATCCCTGCTGGCTCATATCCTGATGTTTGAAAAAGGAGGCAGGGAAAGCAGAATAAAGCCTTAGCCTCGCTGCATGCAGTTAGCCTAGCCTTGGAGCTAAACCAGGTCCTGGAAAAGGATGCCATTCTTTCTTGCCTCATTTCTCTCTCTCTCTCTCTCTCTCTCTCTCTCTCTCTCTCTCTCTCTCTCTCTCCAATGCATCTCAACCTGTCAATCACCCGCAAAATGTGCTGTGGCAGGAGGTGGTGAGCAAATGCACCTTCTGTCACCCTCAGGTGGTTGCTTAAGCTACGGCCTGGGGGATGTCCTATACGCTTTGTGTTGCAGAAGACCGCTCTGCTTGAATGAACAACTTTTAATGAGAGTCTATGGGCAAAAGATTTTTTGTGCCCTAGGGCAGA
>JAGKQL010000101.1:319458-417699 GCA_018398635.1 Cyprinodon brontotheroides
CCTGATGCAGAGAGGCCATCCTCCAAGGTTCCTGATGCAGAGAGGCCATCCTTTAAGGTTCCTGATGCAGAGAAGCCGTCCTCCAAGGTTCCTGATGCAGAGAGGCCGTCCTCCAAGGTTCCTGATGCAGGGAGGCCGGCCTCCAAGGTTCCTGCTGCAGAGAGGCCGTCCTTCTGGGTTCCTGATGCAGAGAGGCCGTCCTCCAAGGTTCCTGATGAAGAGAGGCCGTCCTCCAAGGTTCCTGCTGCAGAGATGCTGTTGTCCGGGTTTCCTGTTGCAGAGTCGCCCTCCTCATGGCCGTCCTCCAGAGACTCTGCCTCACCTCAGCCACATTCTAGAGACCTCTGGCGTCCATCATGAGTTTACCTTACATTAGTGATGGGTCCAACAACATTGATGCACTGCTGCATGTGTGGAGTTCTAAACAGCTAAACCCTGTGTTGCTGCACGTATCATTTCCAAAAAGTCATGTGACTGATACATGAGCAGTTTGGAACTGACTGACATACTGAACTGTGTCTATAGGCTCGGCTGTCAACGTAATGCATCCGCCAAAAAAAATCTCTGTTCTTTAGTGGTTTATCTTTGAAATAATCAAGAAATATGGAGCAGCCCTAGCAGTTATCGCTCAACTTATCCAAATTTAAATTGACTTCTAATTGACTTTTGATTTGCTGTTATTACTGTAGTTGTTATTCACTACCTATATTCAGATATAGGTAGTGAAGGTCATGGCAGATATAGAAGTATGTGCATGTACTTATCCTTGCAGCTGAATGAGATCATATTTTCTGTATTTCACTGGTAGACTCACGACCATTTTCAGGCCCTTGATAATTTTTGGGCTAGAAGTTAGACTGAGGACTGAGGTAGGAACTAGATTTAGGTTATCTTTTGGTAGGTATGTTCCAGTAATGGTTGGGTTTATGCCAGAAAGTGCTAAAAATTTACCATCATGTCGTGACCGTTTAATTAACGGTCTTCAGTAAGTCATTTGAATAGAATTTTTGTTTTTTAACCATGTAAGCTTGCTTTAATGCTGAGAATGCAGAACCTTGAATCTAAGAGCAACAAAGGGCAGATATTCTTCAATCCTGGATGATGCAGAAAAAAACCAAGGCACCAGCACAGAAATAGAGGATTGCTACAGAAGCAGGAAACCCTTCAGAGTCAATGACTCAATGCATTAACTGGGTTTCTTTGATAGAAAACTTTGAACAATATGCATTAAAACAACTATTTTCATTAATTTCAGATGGGGAACAATTGACTGAGGCCATGCGTGCCAAAGGACGCTGCCATCAGGTGCATTCTTCTGGCTGCCAGGGGCCCCACTGTGAGGCTTTCCTTTAGGATGCTGCCTTTTATCTGTGGAAAGATAGGAGCCACATTGAGGAGGGAGCAGCAGTTCTGGGCCTTTCTGCCATGACATCCAGGGGAGTTTTGATAAGGGGGAGTCCAAAATACACTTTTCTTTTGAGAGCACGCTGCACAGAATTTTCGTCAGCCTTAAAAGTCTTTGTCGCTGGGCTCCACATGGTGACTCCAATATTCTGAATTTGTTGAGCTTTTCCGCCTTGTAGCAAGTGTGCACATGCGAGATATTATCCCATCTCACCTTTGGGTTCAACCATGGCAGCCAGCTTGCGTTCCATCACATCTGGCATACGGCTCACCTTACGGTCCTACTCGTTCACAGCCTTTGTGAGTGTGAACCGCTGCCGGCAGCCTGATCAATGTTGAAACTGCCACCGACATCCTCTGCAATTGTAGATACATCCGGTATCCTCCAAATCCAAACAGAAGAAATCCTAGTATCATAAATCCAAACATATTTCACGTCCTCGACTGACAGCATCATAAAACACACCATCCTACAAGCCCTCCAGCAGTCCAGGGTGTATCCCACGAAGTGTGTCCCGTCAGACCAGGATGGGTCCTCTTTTGTCCTATCTTCTTCGGGTTGAGAAAATTTGATGAATTGCATTGAGAGACAAGCTGGCCAGATCCATTGTTTGAGTTCAGGTGATAGGAAGAGAGAGCTCAGAAAAGACAAGACAGCAAAAAGCAAGGACAGAGCAGGGAGGTGCAGGAGCAGCAGGAAAATGCGATGACCTCATCCGAGAGCAGAACAGAACCTGGCACCATGTGAGGGAGTAGTTAACTAGAGTAATTAACTGATTGGGAGCAGTTGTGGACAGAGGGATCTAGAAGGAGGTATGAGAAAGGAGACTGGCACAAGGGGGCAGCGGAGAGTAAATGTTTGGATCCAGAGGTTTGCCCTCCAGAGGGCAATGTGGATCCTTCTCTGGGAGCTGCTGCTCAGCACTCACACCTGATCCCCATCAGCTCTGTTGATTAAGCTCTCCCTACTTAAGGTGAGGGAGAGCTTCCCTCTGAGCCGGATTGTTGTCCTTGCCATGGAAGCAAACCTGTGTCCTCTCTGCCTTCCAGGCAGAACCCAGTGTGGATCCAATAAATATTGGACTTTAATCCTGCGTGTGTGTTCTGTGAGTTCTGCATCTGGGCTAGTAAACCTGCTACATCATGACAGTAAACCAGAGATACATAAGGACTCAAATACAACCAGAAACCAACTAAATGACACAAAATGGAAATAAAACCAAAGACCTAGAAAATACAGAATGACAGTTCTGTCAAAGTGTAACTTGAAAACTATAACAGAATCAAAAAGTGCAATCCATGACAAGTCTAAAGCACAACTCTGACATGCAAACTCTCACTCTAGTCTCTTCCTAGCTTTGCTATTAGCAAATGCTGTAAGAAGGTTTAACAATAATGGACACTTGCTAAAAAATATGATCTGTGTCATGAGATAAATCTTAATTTAAAGGTAAAATATAACATAGTAGTGCATATTGCTTACCTTCTACATTTAGCTTGGAAATAAAAACGGCTCCTTCCATTACTTAGTATCAGGTTCTGTTATGTATTAATAAACAGAATTTCACTGTAATGATGCTACTGAATGCTGGGAAATCCTTACATTTAACAGGGTTTTTATTGCAGGATTTTGCTGTAAAATAAGACTTAGATGCTGTAAAATCCAAGCAGACTGTAGGTATTCATGGGTTTTTACATTGGGATTCAATTAATAAGCTTCTGTAAAATAATATGATGTCATGTTTTCTGCTGTTGGTCAGATTCACCATTCGACACACCTGTGCAGCTCCGCCATGTTCTCATCAGCCGTCATCAGATCCACCTATTTAACCAGCTCTCAGAGCAGTCAGTAGAGCCAGATCATTACAGGCCAGAGGTGAGTTTAATCCAGCATCCCTGAAAGGCTGTCTGCCTGTTTCTGGCCGGATTCTGATCCTCTCAGCTGTTTGGATCATGACCCATTTCTTAGCCCGGATGTTGCTCCGAATTCTCCTTGGATTTCTGATCACCTGACTCAGACCCCAGATCCTTTTTTCGGCCCCCGGAATCTGGTTATTCCTCCTGATCATCCTGCCTGGCTCTAACAAACCGGTTCAGGAACCACCAGTCACCTTCCAACCTGTACCAGTTTGTTTCTGGTCACTAACCGGTGGTCTCCACTTCCAGTGGTTCTGGTCCCAGTCGCTGGTGATTCATCCTCGACCTGCAGCTGTTTGTTTCAATGAACTCTTTTACAACATCTGATCTTGTGTGGCTGAAATCAGGTTCCTCTGTTTCCATTTGTCACAAATACTGTTAATTGTTGTAGAAACCCTGTAATTTTAAATGGTTCACTTTGTTTGGCCAAGTTAGAGGAAAGCTACCAGAAATTAGTGCACTATGCACCCCTAACACTTTGGTTGCTTGAATTCCGCTTCTTTTGCTTCACATGGACCTTCCTTCAATAGTAATGAATTAAGCAGACCTCCTATCAGAAAAAAGAGGCATTTATTGAAAGCACCTCCTGTTCCTACTGGGATAGAGTAACTGCTATGAAGCTCTGCCACTACTCAGATCACTTCCTCCAGGTTTGTAAGTGGAATTAAAACGGCAATCAGTATTGATTCAGTTTACTTGAGTATTCCTTAGAAAATATATAGTCTTCAGAGTAGTTTACACCATTTTGCTTTTTATCTTTACTCCAGTAGAAATATGATAAAATATCACTACTCTTGGGTAGAATTTCTGGCTACTCCATCCATTGTCAATAACTTAAGTCAATGAAAACAAGTTTGAGCTGCACAAATATACAACTTTAAGAGAAACTGAAGGATTATTAGTTAAATGTGTTTTTGTTTTCCATTTGTTGAGTGAAAATACAGAAAACAATTTACTGTAACTTAACCTGTTCTTACAAACTGCAACTCTTGATTTTTGCAGGTTTTATAACTCAAAAAATATTAAATCAGTTGTTATTGTCATTGTTAGTAAGTAGATCACTTTACTTTACTGGACTTCCTGCGGAGGATGAGGAGAGCCCACAAGCCACGAACATGAAACGCTAATATTTTCCAGAACGTTTGTCGTAAAGACGGAGACGAAATAATTGTGATCGTCCACCACGAATGCATGAAAAGGCGCGCTGCAAAATGTATGCCAGGCCTGTAAGTGGCGCTGTGGTGCCCAAAGCAAAAATAAGCGACAATGTTGGGCATGCGCAGTAATATTTATACATGTGCCCTGCGGGTCCATTTTGGTGGTTCAGTCAAATTCAGGTGCTGAACTATGTGGTCGATAATATTGCTCTGTTCTTCCTGGAGATATTCCAGAAGAAGAAGATTCTGTTGTAAGCCCGACAGCGGGTGAGTAGCATGAGCAGCAACCATTCAACACAGTACGGCGCCATTGTTGTTGTGATACTGTGTCGCGCATGCGTGTTTAGAGCGACGCTATGACGCATGCGTGTAAGAAAAAAATGAAAGGTTAGACCTTAAAGATGGTTTAACGTTTCAGAATCTTCCCACTAAGGCTGAATAAAAGATCGTTTACAGACCCCTGAAACGCCGGCTTCATATGGATGAGAGGCTGGTTTGGTGAAGGCTGGTTTGGCTTCGTGTGGACGGGGCACTCAATCACAGGCTGCATTAAACTGTAAACACCAAACCAAAACACTGCATATTGTCACGATATAGGGTTGGACAATGAAACCTAAACACCTCTCATTTTAGTGTGGGAGGTTTCATGGCTAAATTGGATCAGCCTGGTGGCCAATCTTCATTAATTACACATTGAACCAATTAGAGCAGAGTGTGAAGGTCCAATTAGCAGGGTAAGAGCACGGTTTTGCACAAAATATTGCAATGCACACAACATTATGGGTGACATACTAGAGTTCAAAAGAGGACAAATTGTTGGTGCACGTCTTGCTGGCGCATCTGTGACCAAGACAGCAAGACTCTGTGATGCATCCAGAGCCTCGGTATCCAGGGTAATGTCAGCATACCACCAAGAAGGAATGAACCACATCAACAGGGATGTTGTAGGGTGCTAACAGTTGTATCAAAAAACATAAAACCCGCGGCTACTTTAAATCTGTAGAATTAAATATTTTCCAGCTCTCCTGTTTCCAACAAAACTGTCCGTCGGAAGCTCCACAGGGTCAATATACCACCGCCGGGATGCTATAGCCAACCCTTTGGTCACTCGTGCCAATGCCAAAAGTCAGTTTCAGTGGTGCAAGGAGCGCAAATCTTGGGCTGTGGACAACGTGAAACATGTATTGTTCTCTGATGAGTCCATCTTTACTGTTTTCCCGACATCCGGGAGAGTTGCGGTGTGGAGAAGCCCCAAAGAAGCGTACCACCCAGACTGTTGCATGCCCAGAGGGAAGCATGGGGGTGGATCAGTGTTGGTTTGGGCTGCCATATCATGGCATTCCCGTGGCCCCATACTTGTGCTAGATGGGCACGTCACGCACCCAAGGACTACCGAACCATTCTGGAGGACCATGTGCATCCAATGGTTCAAACATTGTATCCTGAAGGAGGTGCCATGTATATCCAGGGTTAGAGATTGACAATGCTGCACCAATACACACAGCAAGACTGGTGAAAGATTGGTTTGATGAAAACATGAAAGTGAAGTTGAACATCTCCCATGGCCTGCACAGTCACCAGATCTAAATATTATTGAGCCACTCTGGGGTGTTTTCAAGAAACGAGTCAGGAAACATTTTCCTCCACCAGCATCATGTCGTGACCCCTGGCCACTATCCTGCAAGAAGAATGGCTTAAAATCCCTCTGACCACTGTGCAGGACTTGTATATGTCATTCCCAAGACGAATTGATGCTGTATTGGCCGCAAAAGGAGGCCCTAAACCATACTAATAAATTATTGTGGTCTAAAACCAGGTGTTTCAGTTTCATTGTCCAACCCCTCTATATTAATGCTCTGAACTTCCAGATCAATGTGTTTTCTGCACCATGTTTTTATCCTGAACTGTTTACATTTGATCACTGCTGCACTTTAAGGAACGAAAATGTTAATTTACTGTCTGGAAAGCTGGACATAATTAAATTTAATTCTGTATACACTCTGGTTATACAAAATGACAATAAAAGTTGTCTAAGTCTAAGTAAGTCTAGATCACTTACTCAGTACTTAAGCCGGGCATACACTGCGATTTTTTTCATCATTGCACGCAGCTACAGCCCACACTGTATGAGGAGACACAGGGTTTTCTCATACAGTGTGAGTTCACAGCTTCAAACCTCCAAGAATTCTCAGCGGGCGCTTCTCGCCCACTCCTAGGTTGTTCCTGTGCCGCAGTGGGCGGTTCCCAAGGTCGCCGTTGCATCAAAGACGGCCTTCTCCTAGATCGATGGACCACGGCTGACCCAAAAGACTTTGCTTGGTCTCCGGCCCCTACGGCTGGCCCAACAGAGACTTGGCTTCGTCTCTGGCCCGCACGGCCGACCTTCTGAGACTCTGCCTCGCCCCCGACCCTCCAGCTCTGCAGGACCGCCAGGTCATTGAGGGGGGGTACTGTCAGGAATCCAGTTTGTGTGGGTTGTGTTTTTGTGTTTTCTCCCTGCACCACCAGGTGGCGCCTGGTTCTCGTTGGCCCTCTCACACACCTGCGGATGGTTGCCTCATTACCTGAGGACTCTTAAGCTGCTGACTGCCACTGCCTCTGATGCCAGAGTGTTTGCCAGTTTTGGGTACTTACCCCAGCTGTAAGCCCGAGGAGTTTGGCTGAGTCAAGCCTGAGTCTTTTGTCATCCTGAGTCTTAACCTTGTTTTTTGTCTTTGCCTCTCGGCAGGAGAGTCATCCTGCAAACTGGATGTTTTGGACCTTCTCCCCTGGAAGGATCGTCCTGACCAATCCAAACTGAGCTGAGGATTCAAACAGGTGGTTTGGATCAACTTATTCCCAAGGACTGTTTGTGCTTCTACACTGAGCAGGGGATTCATCTCCACAAGAAACAGTTCAAGTACCGCGAGGAAATCTAAGTGGCAGTCAGCTCCTCCGCTCCTCAAGGAAACACCTTAACCTGGGTAAACCCTGTCCGCCCTCCAACAAGCAAGTCAATTACCGGAACAACCCACACCGACTGGATTCAGAGAAAGACACCTTTACTGGAAACATGGGTCCTGTTGCCTCTATTCCCTTTTGCAAATTGAAGCTCAAATTTCCCACTGAGCCTGAACTAACCAGAGGAACTTCCCCTTCACTTTTCAGTCCCGGTTCGCCAGCACTGGCCCCATCTCTATCAGTTCTCAATAAACCTGTTAAACCTTCCATTGGTCTCTCTGTTTTGGTTTTCTGCATGTTGGTCAGAGCTCTTGACAAAAATAGTAAAATTCCACAAAAAATATCACTGGACTTGGTTTTCAGATTTGAAGACGTTTCGCCTCATCTTAAAATCTTAAAAACCAAGTCCAGGTGAATGGCCCACTTTGAATTTTTACGGAATGACTATGACCTGGATGACTGAGAACCTTCATCAGCAATAAAATCATGACATTATAGAGTATTACGTTTTATATACCCAGAAATTTTTAAGCATTTTAAGTGGTCATTTTGACATTTATCAGCTTGACTGTATATGTATCGGTACAATAGCTGGAATAAGGGGATCTGAAATCTATATCTAGATATCCAGTATTTCTATTTTAGATGTGAAGTTTGTCATTTGTTTGAAATTTTCCTTTCGACAACGAAAACATTTTTTTATTTATAGATATCAGAACTACATATTCATTCAAACTAATACATACCAAAACGACTTGCCATAGATGCTGTAACCATGTTTAGGACACCAATCTTCTTTGTTTTTTTAGGAGCACTCTCTATTTTTAGACTTGAAATCATTTTATATCTTCCAATAAAAACACAACCAGATGAAGGATTCCTATAAACATGCTTGATAATGAATCACAGCAGGTAGGCTGCTTCCTTCAGCCATAAATGTTTATCCCAACCTGTTCCTGTAAGGCAGGAATCGCCAGTCAGCTGATCGGCGAAGGTCATGGCTTTCACTCTGCAGCAGGGCTGTGAGTCTCTGAGTGCTGAAGCAGGGAAACGTGGCGCAGCCATCAGGCAGCCGGCTCCATTGATTAACAGACTTTTCCTATTTTTGCCCCAGAAATTGGCTTCCTCTGACGTGTTGTTTGTTTTCTGGAAATGAGGCTCTGTGCCACGCTCTTGTGTGCACACACCATGGAGGGCTGCTTCCAGCTGAGCCACTCTGCATTTAAAGCTCGCAGCCAAAAGCTTCTCACATGAAGAGCAGCTCTGAGGAAAAACCCTCTGAGTCTGACTGCAGAAATCTTACTTTCCGTTCAGTCTCTCTTCTTCCTGATGCCACATTATTTTTGGCCCCATTGTAGACATGAGCCCCCCCATCCACTTCCAGAGGAATTGTTTTGGTTGCCGGTGGCTGTGTGCTCTCACAGCTTTAAAGTGGCTTTAACCCCCCCTTTATTTTTGGGGGGTTTCAGAGTCAGACTACAAGGTCAATTCCAAACATAAGCTGATGAGCAATCAATAGATCAGAGCTGTGGCGGTCAGCTGCTGGTGTGAGGTACGTCGAGGAGAAAGGTGGGGGTTGGGGAGTAAGCCTGGGGGCTAAACACAGTCCCTCTATCCACCCTCTATCCCCACCTTCCACTCCACCTCCCTTAGCATGGGTAACTCTGGAGACCATGATTAATTCATGGTGGATTACGGTGTGCAGGCAGAGGAGGAACGGGGATTGCTTGTGGTTCAGCTGTACTCACCGGGTTAGGGAGATAAAGACGACCTGGAATTAAGGCCACAATCCCGCCGCTCCGCTTGCTTCGCTACACGTATAAATAAATTATTTCCTTCAAACGATTACATCTTATTTTTAGGGTTCTTGATTATTATTGCCTCTATTTTCAAGGAAAACTTTGTCTGCATGAATCCCAGAAAGTTCTGTGATTCGCTGCTTAGACGGCGGCAGCAGGAAGGCTGTGGTCACAGCAGACTTCCCTCCATCCTTCAGATAACGGCTCCCACTCATCAGATGACCTGAAGGAACTAGAAGAAAGTGGAAGCAGCTGTGCATCAGCATTAGCTGTGGAGTTACTCCCCCTTGTGTTAGCCTCAAACGCTTTCCTCTGCTGGAGAAATCTACCATCAGATGTCTTTTGGAAATGCTGCATCACAAACCTCCCTGCAAAGCAGATGTTCTGATATCATCTCCCATCTGACTTCTGTCTTTTCCTCACTTTGCACCAAGAGCTATTGCTGCTCCTCTCTGATGAGAGCTGAGCGGCCGATGCTGACCGCAGGTTCGCCTCTGCAGCCTGCAGCAGGGTGACGATGAGGGCCGCTGCTGAGAAAAGGCCCAGAATTCATTCTGCAGGTTTTCTAGTTTATTAGAAAAACAGTTTGCTGAGTTTATAGAGTGAATGGTCTAATATGCACTGCAGGTCACATCAGCTTAGCTTTATTCAAACATTAAAGACATGTGATGAAGACTCGATGCTCCAGCTGAGAGCCGCCAGACCGACCATCCAGTTTTTCATAGTTTGAATTTTCATCTTTGATGACACAAAAAATAAACCTAAGTATGTTTATAGTAACACTTTGATGAAAGTAGACTAAAATAATTCAGTCAATTCCTCCTTTTAGCACTGCAGCAGCGTCTGAGCTGTCATTTAAAATTTGGCAAATCTCTACTTTTCTTTAGTTTTTATTGTAGTTTTTCTTTTTCTGTAAACAACATCTCGTACAAACTAGCACAGTGAAGCACAACCCCAGAAAATGGATTTTTATCTCCATACAATATAAATGAAATCAATACAAAAGTTTGGTTGGTTGCTTGGAACATTTTATATCGATCAAGAGGTTCTAAAACACGCTGTCGAGACTTCAGGACTCCTGAATTTCTTAGATTACGTAAACAGTCGACTGTTCAAAGTCCTCTTTAGAACCCAGTAGAGAGTTTTTCGAAGGTAGATTTCTGTTCAACAGTTCAAGTTCATCTCCATCTGAAATAAAGGGCTTAGAGTCCACTGGGTCGTTGAACTGGTTTTACTGCATGTCGAAGGCAGAAGTCCTCACATTTGGTGGAATCTGTAAAATCAAATAAAAAGGGCCGTTTCCTCGGCCTTCAGGAACGGCTGAGCGTCAGCATGGCGGAGCCTCAGAAGGCCCAGAGGTGAGAGCGCCACTCAGCCGGGTCGGCCCAAACCCGCCGTTCTCTCTTCCACGGTCCCACATGTCTGCTTCAGCTTGGCGGACAGGAAGGGGTCCGGCTGTAAGGGGCCGCTGACAGGAAGCAGCAGGGGCAACATGGCGTCCAACGCTGGAGATAAAGCATGACGGGGAGGGGGGGGCTCTTTTTTCTTTTGCAGCCAGGATGAGCGAGGGATTAAAAGAAGCTATTAAACCACCCACACGTACAATACTGAACACAACGCTTTAGCACAGTTTGTATGCCTGATCAGGTTTGAAGAGAAAAGAATTTGAAGAAAAGCAAAGATGCCAACATAAATAAATAAATATAGATATAAAAACAGCAGTCTATGAAGTCGCCCTGTCCCCTCTGGATCCCTCTGGGGCCCTCTGGGGCCCCCCGGCCACATCCACACCTCGTCCTGCCGTCCTCCGTGGCTGTAGATGGGTCCCCCATGCCTGACAGCTACCACACCGTCCCCTCGTTCATTTCTGAGGGCGGGTGGGACAGGTGGTTGTTGTATCCGCTGCCGTTCAGCGATAGTGAGGTAAAGGGTGGACTGGGGCCAAACACCTCAGAGGAAATGCTGTGCAAGGGCCCCGGGATTCCAGGCTCCGGGCTGGGAGAGTCCCCCGGGTGGTGAGACATGATATCAGAGAAGCGTTGAACGTCGGTGGACGGGTGATGGCCGGGCAGCGGGTGGTCCATGCCGCCCAGAGGGGTCCCTGTGGGGCCCGAGGAGGGCACGAAGGGGAGGTCCACCGGCGTCTGGGCCTGCGATGACGGAGGGCCCTGAGGGAAGAAGTCATAGTTCCCTCCGGGGCCGTAGTACTCGCTTTGATAATCTGCAACCCAAGAGGAGAAGAAGAAGTCAGCATCGGGCTGGGAGGAACCAGAACCCAGACTGCTGCCTGTTGGACCAGAACCAGCAGAACCCAGACTGCTGCCTGTTGGACCAGAACCAGCAGAACCCAAACTGCTGCCTGTTGGACCAGAACCAGCAGAACCAGACTGCTGCCTGTTGGACCAGAACCAGCAGAACCAGACGGCACTGTGCCTCCTGTTATTTAAAAGGTTCTGCAGATGAGAACTATTTTCACTAACTTTCTGTTTTAGATCAAAGCTTTGCATTACCCCCCCACACACACACACACACACACACACACACACACACACACACAGTGTAATAATACCAATGCTCATGTTTTGCTAAAATCAGCTCCAGTCTGATTAATATTTCTCCATTTCTTTTAGACTTTATTTTTCATGGATTCCATTGATTTTTTGTCTTTGTGTTTTTTTATTTTTTTTCTGTAGAGCTGATTTAATATTTGTCTCTTTTTTTTTTTCCACCAAATGAAATGTCAGCATTAAGCACTGAGCGGTAGAATCATCTAAAGCTTCCAGTAGAAGCTTCTCCTCTCCAGGAGGAGATCCGTACCTCCATAGTAGGAGAAGGGTCCGTTGGGGAGCAGCTCTCCGGGCTCCAGCCGGTCCACTAACGTCCTCATCCGCCTCGGGCTGCGGAAGAAGGCGTGCCGCCGCGCGCCCAGCGCGCTCAGCTGCTTCATGCGCCTCTCTTTGGACCGACGGTTCTGGAACCAGACCTGAACAGAACACAAAGTTCCTGAATGCTTGAAAAGATGGTAAATTTATTCATTTAGTGAATTTATTCATTTCACTGAGCAGAAATTAGAATATTAGGTTATTATGTTTCTCCTCAGCGAAAAATAAACTGGATATTTTTCTCTGATTCATTAAAGGAAGAGAAATACCCCCCCCCCCCAACACACACACACACATTGGCTGTGGGGTGGGGGGGCTGTTACTGAGATATTAGCGGGTTTTCATTTTCTAATCTACAGAGCAGCTTTCTGTAATTAAACATCTTCCATTAATAATTTAATATTTTATAGGCACCAAAATCCGAGAATATTATTAAATCTGTTTTTATTTATCTTATTATAGATGAAGGTCAGAATTTTATTAATTGACTTTATGGAGGAAAAAAGTGGAAATAATTGAAGTATCGCTGCCGAAGAAAAAATAATAAGAATAATAATAACTAATATCAATATATTATATTATTAGATATTATTATAACTGAGTTATAATAGCGCCCAGAAAAAAATATTTATGATCATAATAATAATTATTCATCTTATAACTCAGTTCATCAGTAAAACCTCCAAAAACTTTATGATGCATGATGGCTGCGCTCTGCCAGAACTCCCAGCAACCAACTGGTACCAGTTAGTACCAGTTGGTTCGGCCCTCCGCGCGGGGCCAGCCAGCATTCCGGCCCCTCTGACTGAGGCCGTTTCCGAATAAAGCGGCCTGTTTGGGCCAGAGTCCGGCTGTAATTAGGGGCCCTGACCCATTCAGAGCAGAAGGTGGAGGGGCCCCTCCTCACCTGAATCACCCGCATGTTGAGGCCGGTCTCCTGGGCCAGCTGCTCCCGGATGTGCCGCGTGGGTTTCGGGGTGGCAGCGAACGCAGCCTTCAGGGTCTCCAGCTGCTTGGCCTTGATGGTGGTGCGGGGCCCCCGCCGCTTCCCGCCCAGGTTCTGGTCATCGTTCTCGTTGTTGACCGTCTCCTTGTCGGACAGAGCCGCCATCTCTGTGTCCTTCAGGACCACGTCATCCTGGAGCGGGTCCTGGGAGTCCGGGGACAGGCTGGGGTCGCTGCATGCGGTGACTGCGGGGACACGCAGAACAACGCAGCGGGATTTACATTCTAGCTGATCTGGTTCTACATCAGAAACAGGAAGATTTCAACTAAAATATCTGAAACATGATCTGAGCTTCAGGTAATTAAAATATGACTGATGAGAAAAAGATCAAACAACAACAAAATTCTTATTATTAATTCTCACAAAACTAAGAATTAAACATTATTAATAACAATTATTATTATAACCTGGAACGGGTCATTTCTAACGCGTTAATTTTTACATTAAATCTTTTTTTTTTTAAACTTTTTTTTTTTTAAATCCAATCTCATCTCGTCAGGTGTGTGGATAAAGTCCCGCCCGGCCACCGTACCTGACAGGAGGTTGGTGTCTTTCACGCTCATGTTGGTGAGGTAATCGTCCTTGCAAACGAACTTGTTTTCGTCTATGATGTAGAGCTCCTCTCCGGTGGAAAGCTGCTTGTTGCACATCATGCAGGTGAAGCAGTTCAGGTGGAAGACTTTGCTGCGCGCTCTGCGCACCAGGTCGCTGGGGGAGATTCCCTGCGCGCAGCCGCCGCATTTGGTGCCGAACCTCCTGAAAAAGGAGAAAAACATCTGATTTAAACTTCTTCACATTATTATTATTATTATTATTATTATGTATTATTATTATTATTATTATTATTATTATTATTATTATTTCCTCAGCCTGAAAAGATTAAAGAAACTTTTCCCAGAATAAAACCGAAACATTTACTAATATCAACATTTCTGTCAGACGAAATAAAATAATAATTTTAGGGCCTTAATTCTTTAAATGAACATTTATTCCTTAATTTCAAAATTACAGCTAAATAAACATCATGTGGATTTCGGAGCTAAATCAGCATTTTTATCAATAATTAAAAGTTATTTTATGCCCAATATAATCATTATTATGTATTTAATCCAATAATAACAATAAATGTAACATTTGTTCCATTTTAAGGTCAATCATTTTATAATTTTAACTGATTCTTTTCAGACAGTTTATTAATCTGACGGCTTCATTCTTCATCATCCGGCATCTTTTTCTTTTCCTCTGCGTCATCAGGTCCTGATCGTCTTTGGATTTTATTCCAAATCTCCTCGCGGTGATTTAAAGAGCGCTTTAGTTCAAAGGAGGAAGACCTGCAGTGTGTATTGGCAGTCTGTCATTGTTTAGTCTGTAGACTTGATCTAATCCACTTAGCATCTCCTCCTCAGCCGGACTGCGCAAACAGAGCAGGTACCGCTGCGGGTTTGATCCTGGCTGCGTGGAAAAATTCACCCACGTGTGATTTCCTCGCTTCCCTGTTTTCACGCCTTTTCTCGCTGAAGCGACGCGCTGGACGCTGCTGCGCTTTATTGTTTATGTTTCCAAGGTTAGAAATTAACTGTTAGTCACTTTAAGATGAAATAGAGAAATATTTATCGGCTGTTGATGAATAAACTGATAAATATGAATAAAGGGCTAAATAATAATAATAACACTGTTAATAAACACAATAAACATTCATAGCGAACTGTCATTTTCTTTAAGTGAACTAGACCGTTTGACCCCTAATACACACACACACACTATATATATATATATATATATATATATATATATATATATATATATATATATATATATATATATATATATATATATATATATATATATATATATAAGATTTATAATATAATATTTAGGTTCCGATTTTTCTACAGCTTCTCTTCTTTCTGCCACTTTCAGGGCCTGTAAACTACTGATGGGAAATCTATTTTATTTTATTTATCTGTTCTTTTTTTACCTGCTGCCTTAACAAACCAACTGGTCCCAGTATAGACAGAGCAGGTCCCAGTATAGCGCTCCCAGTTCCTCCCCGGTCTTACCTGAAGAAGTCGTTTTTGCAGTAGAGCCTTCCCTCCCTGGAGAAGCATTTCTCGGTCAGGTTGCATTTGCACTCGCAGCACTGAACACACTTGACGTGCCAGGCTCGGTCCAGCACGTTGAGCAGGAACCGGTCCAGGATAGGCCGCTCGCAGCCGGCGCAGTGGACCATGGCTTCGGCTGGCCTCGCGACAACCCCCCACGAGCAACGCGCGCGCACAAACCCAATCAGCGGCGCATTGACCGGGCGCGTGGGTTCTGCCTCAGCTGGTTCCGCCTCCAGCTCCCGGGTCAGTGTTCGCAGACAGGCCGGTCGATCAGCTGTCAGTCCGGATCCACATGAGCAGAAACGGCCTCAGAGCTCGGAACCCCCGCAGGGCATCAGTCCTTCCGTGGGCCCGGGGCGGAGCAGAGGCAGACCAGGTGCGGATGATCGGAGGCGGCTTGTTCTCCCCGGCGGTCGGAGGTGATGCATCGGTCAGCACGCAGAGCGCGCGCCGGTCAGCGGCACAGAAGAAAAGCTCTTCAGATCAAACATGGCTTCGATCCATCCTCAGCAGAAACAAACCAAACAGCCAGAGAAGTTCTCTCCCCTCCGGCGCGGCGCCGGATCCTGCAGCGGCGCCGGGATCCCCTCAGTCTCCGGTAGAGTGCGCGTGCCGGGATGTGACGGGGTCTCCGGTTCACTGTCTTGCTCCTAAAGCTCCAACACCAGCCTTATTCCCATCCTCCTGACGTCAGGTGGCGATCGGACCAATCAGCGCGGCGCCACGCGAGGAGCCATCAAAGCTCCCCATCAAAAGCCAGCCCGCGCGCTGCCCGCTATTTATGCCGAACACTCAGGACAGCAATTGTCAAGAATTTGCCTCCAAAGTGTCAAATGTTGGTGTGTCTGCGGGAGGCTGCGGGAGGCTGCGGGAGGCTGCGGAGCCTTGGAGGAGGAAGAGGAGCAGCTTCATCCACACTCCTCCACGCGCGCGCTCTGTTTACTTTTTGCTGAAAATCCGGAAGGCCTCCAACTTCATGCAGCTCCAGACCTGAACTGTTTGGACTCATCTCCCAGCAGGAGGCTGCGCACTGCCGGCGGCTTGGAGAGGAAGGCCGCTGCTGCTGCTGCTGCTGATGATGATGATGATGATGATGATGATTGCATTGATGATGATGTTCCTCGTGCACGGAGGTGGCGCGCGCATCCCTGCCATGTTCTCTTGTGGAAGTGAAAGACTGAAAGGCTCGAATGTTGACAGCTGGTCCAGGAGCTGAATCCACTCCCACGCGGGAAGAAGTCCCACTCTGAGCAGATAAGTCACCTTATTGTTTTACAAACATTTTCTGACATTTTATTTGCTCACAGAAAAGATAAACTGTTGCCATAAAGTTTAGAGAAAAGACATAAAATATACTGACCCCCCCCATTCTGGGGAAAACAGAACATTTGATCTAAAGCTAAAAGCTGTTATTGATGCGCTGAGAGTTAATCTGAATAATCTGCCAGGTCTATAGAAATATTGAAGCAGATTGACACTACAGGCTCCTCCAGGCATTCATGAACCGAACCTGTAATCCAGCAGCCAGTTGTTACTGGGAACGCTGGCGCAGCCTGTGGGCCCAGTAGCAACAAACCAAACTCTGTTCTGCTGCTTTAATCTCACGATGTTTCCACAGATTATGGAAATCTATTAAAGGGAGAAAATCTTAAGAATTGAAAAGGATTTTTTTCCCTGTCGGATTAATTTGTAAGGAGAAAATCTAAACTTGTTTTTCTATGTCTTCCGCCTCTGGATGAAGATCAGGTGATGATGAGGAGGCAGAGGAACCAGAACCCAGCGGGTCATCAGGTCCTGATCGCTCCTCACTGCAGCTGCTTCTCTAAATTATTCTGACTAGATTAGGATTAATTCATCTGACTGACAGTAATGAGCCTCAGCTAACGGTCCGAGCTGCTCCACTTCCGTCCACCCGTGGCTCCGGCAGTGATCCAGGTCAGTGCGTGGGTCCGCAGCCAGAACCGGATTCCGATGTGAACTGAGGCCAGATTATCGAACCGGCAGCAAACATTATTCCAGCCTCCAAGAAATCCGATGAGATTTATAGATTATAGATCATCTCCCTGCAGCTGTCCCTTCTCACCCCCCACCCCCCCACCACCCGATTCTGATCGGCCCACCGGGGGGGGGGTTGGTTTTCTAAGAATATAGAAGTTAGAAATAATTAAAACATTAATAAATAATTATTAACCTAGATGGACCCACTGCTTAATATTATTATTATTATTATTATTATTATTATTATTATTAATAATATATAATAGTTTTTATGTGTTTATTTCATTGTTTCATGATTTTTTAAGCTGAATTAAATGTTTAAATTTGGGACGTGTTTAAGTTACAATAACAATAACTAATAAATATCATCTGTTCTTAAAAGCAATAATAAGGAGCAATTATTATTTTTCTGTTTTTGGTTGATTTTTTTTGGGGGGTTAAAATAAAGTGTTTTATACACTTTTAATATATTAAAAGATTATAAACCAACCATTATTACTATTGTTAATATTATTGCTGCTGTTCTTCTTGCTGCCATCATAACCGTTTTATTTGAAATTCTGACATCCAATAAAAGCAGCTTTTATTTAATTTGCTTATTTTATTTTATAGTTTTGTTTTAATCTCCGTGACTAAAATCTAAAGTGTTGATGAGGAAAGAACTGCTGAGATGAGGAAGAGGATGGTGGAGAGGATCGGCCTTCAGCGGCTCCTCTGCTTTAGATTAATGGTCGTGCGCGATTATTCTGCAGTCGGGGTGAAAGGGCTGCGATCACTAATGATTATAATATAATGTGCAGCGATAACCGGTCCCTCTGAGATATGATCGGCCGCCGGCCAAAGCTCAGGGGAAGAGCCGCATGGCTGCAGAGCGCCTGATAGCTGCTGCTGCTGCAGCTGCAGCTGCAGGAAGGAGGAGAGAGAGACTGTTTGCTGCTGATACATGCATTAAAGTCTAGAGGAGGACGGCAGACCATCACTGATTGCTTTTTGCTTCCATTGTCTGTTTCCCAAAAAATATCATGGCGCCCAATAAAAAAAAAAAAAAGAATAGAAAAACATTTGTAAAAAAGATGCAGGTGGAGTCTTTAGCTCAGATCAGCCGCTGCTTCTGATAAAACTGCGTTAAATTTAACATTTCAATAAAGTTATGGCTGCTGGAAAATATTTAAATCAACGTTTGAGAAAATCTTGATGATTGTTTGCAGCAGAAACTGGGATTATTTCAAGGTTTTAATTCAAACAACATTTGAAGCATTAAAGACATTAAATGTTCCCTAAAAAAAACATTTCATTTGGAAATCCAGATTTATTTCCTCCACTTTGAGCGAGTTGATTATAACCAATTATACATAATAAACCACGTGACCACAGGCCTGATTGATCTCTGCAGACCAATCAAATAATTAGAAATAAAAACTAAAAGGCTGCAGCGATGATTTTTATTAGAACAGCTGCAGATATGCAGCAATATCTGCCTGTCTGTCTGTCTGCCTGTCTGTCTGTCTGTCTGTCTGTCTGCAGCCCAGATGATGGAGGCTGGAGGCCTGACAATCAGCCCAGTTGTCCAAACCTCCTCCCTCCTCCATGGAAGGAGGTGTGGAGCTGCTCCTCCTCTGAGCTGTGGGTCAGAGGAGGAGCAGCGGGCCTCCAGGAAGCAGCTGGATGTTCTCTACAGCAGCGCGTAACTTTGGAGAAGCAGATTAGGCAGAAAATCCCGAATCATTTTGGGAATAAAGTGATCAATAATGTAGCAAAGCAAAGAAAGTGACTGTTGAATGCACACTGCTGCGGCGCCGCTCCGTCATCCGTCTCCAGGAACCGCGGCTTCCCTTTAATGTCCCATAGATCAGCGGACAGACAAAGCTTTATTTCCACCAGGAGAGAAATATTTTACCTCCGCCTCGCGCCTTTATGTTGGAGAGGTGTCAGCGGCTGCAAATAAATGGCTGATGCATAAGCAAAGCGCTGCTTGCCTCGGCATGCTGCACGTCAGAGCGGGGCTGCGGGGATTTAGGGCCCCCAGGGGCCCAGCAGGGATGCCGGAGCCTCTCATGGAGTCAGAGCCCAGAATGCATTACTGGTACTGGCCCATTATTCCAGACTGGGAGAACATTTCAACACCAGGCTGCTTGGTTTTTCTTTGCTTTTATCAGCAGAAGGTTGATAAAAGTTCCATTTGTTTAAAGCTCTTTTTTATGAACTTAATGAGAAACTTTCTTTCTTCCAACAGACTGAAACTCCTGGAGTGTTTGTGGCCCCAGCAGGTGAGGCTCTGACTGGGAGCAGCTTCCTCTGGATGGAGGCAACGTTTCCTTTAAAGGTGGAAAATAAAGGATTCATGGAAAAACTGCTGCTTGTTGATCTTTAAGCTGATTTATACTGAAACGCAACATTTGATGAAATCATTTTAATATAAAACAAACAATTAGCTTAGAGTTCATTTAGATTCTTTCTCTCTCTGAATATTTATTCATCCAGTTTTTGTTTTATAGGAGAAAATAGTTCAACCTGAATTTATGACATAAATTTTGCAGGAAAATGTTTTATTCTTTATAATGAGTCGCTGCTACGCTGTAAAATCTCATCATTCTTAAATCAGTTCAGATAATTAATTCAAACTATTGAATAGAAAAATCTGACCAGGTATTTAATTCCTGTTTTCAAAGTAACAGGAATATTTTCTACAGATATATTTTATAGTCGTTCCTACAGTCACTAAAGTTACTATTGATTGAATTCATCAGTATTTAACATTAATGCTGCCATGATGACAAACCGATCATCCAGCTCATCCTAATCTCATTTCATAATCTGCTCCCGCTGAAGTTGAACAGTCTGGATTTAATCCAACATGTTAGCAGCAGCGCTAACCAAACCACTGCTAACTAATCAGCCAATCAGAATCTGCACAAATATTTATTGATTAAAGTTTATTTGTTCCTTTTCACTGTTCTTAATCTGCTGACAAATAATTCGGATTAATCCAAAGGTTAGACTGAAATAGCTAAAAATAAACAGCTGTGGCTCATTAGCCTATTAGCATTAGCAGAAATAGTGAGTGAGAATAATGAGCTGGAACATTCGGGTTCCTGTGGATCCGTCAGCAGCGTAAATAAAAGAGATAAAATAAAAATAATCTGTGATATGAAAACTCTTCTCAGAAGGTTCATCCGCTGCTAACTCGCTTACATCGATTCAGATTTCCTCTCTAAGCAGCAAACAGGATTTAGTGAGCAGCTGGAAGCGGAGCGCCATGTTTCCCACATGCTAAACAGGAATCTTAAGAAGAAATTTACAGCATTCCTGAATCGCTGCATAAAAACATTTCATCAGAGCGTCGCTGTGTTAGATTATACAGCAGATAATCTGCTGCAAACTGGGATTCCTCTGCAAATGAGCAGGGATTCAAACTAGCATCTTCAATTGATTACAGCCATACGGCAACATTTCATTTTAACGGGACAATTTATTCGTGGGAGGAGATTATCAGAGGGGGGGGGGCTCTATGAGCCTGCATCTACTTTCTGAATTTGGGGAGGAGGAGGTAAATCCTCTGGATGGGATTGGCAGTCATGCCCCCCCCGCCTCCCGGATGGAAGTGGCCGTCCACGCAGTGACCTTCCTGGGGGGGGGGGGCTCAGTGGATTACCAGATAATGACACTGGAACCTGCATTAAGATTCACATTCACCGTCTCTCCACATGACCCCGTTCCCCTTCGTCCCAGACCTCCCAGTCCTTCTGGCCAAATGGGAGAAAAACAGATATTTGACTTTCTGCTGAGATTTTATTCATCTTTGAGCCGCAGGAGGTCGTCCAGCTCCCAGCGGAGCGGGATCTCTCATCCTGACCACCGAGACCACGGTCAGTCTGTAGACGACGGTCAGTCTGTAGACCACGGCCAGTCTGCGTCCATCAGACTGAAGACCAGCAGCTTCATGCAGGTTCTCTGAGCTCCTGCTGAGCTGAGGGGAGGTGGAGCTTCTCTGCTCTGAGTTTGGGATGAGAAGTTAGTGTCTGAACCCTCCAACATTTTTAAAGGAATAGTACACCCAAAACATGATTAGCCTTCATTTTCTACTCACCCCCATGCTGAACAACACTCTGGAGTACTTTTTGATATCTCAAAATGCATCTGGAGATCTGGGAGGCTTCTTGCTGTCTACTGACGCATTCAAATAATGGAGGTCTATGGCCGAGGCAGAAAAGGTCCATAAAGTCCACAAAAAGCGTGTCAATATTCCTCCATGCTGCTTTGGTCCAATGTATTCCAAGTGTCCTGAGTGGGTAGCGTCCAGAATTTACTTTCGAAGCGAAGTCATTTAGAATGTTTTTAGAGCATAAACAGTAGGATTTCCTGAAAGCTGGCGTCCACGAGTCTCACTGAAGCGGCAGACCAAACCAGATGAAAGTCGCGCATTCAGCTCGGCAAAAGAACTCATGCTCTTCCTCAACACTGAAGTCCTCAGACATTTTTCTTTTCGTTGTTTTCTTTCTTTGCACAGGTAAAGCAGCACATTTCTTCTTCTACGCTTGCATTGCTCGGCCCAGAGCAGGCGCTGAATCGCACTTTCATCTGGTTTGGTCTGCAGCGGTTTCCGTAGACTCGTGAGCGCGCGCTTTCAGGAAATCCTATACACTACTGTTTATGCTCTAAAAACATTCTAAATGACTTTGTTTCCAGTAAATTCTGGATGCTACCCACTCAGGACACTTGGAATACATTGGGCGAGGCAAGTATGGAGGAATATTGACATGTTTTTGTGGACTTTATGGACCTTTCTGCCTCGAGCGCCATAGACCTCATTATTATTTGAATGTCAGCAGACAGCAAGAAGCCTCCCAGATCTCCAGATGCATTTGAGATATCAAAAAGTACTCCAGGTGTTGTTCAGCATGGGGGTGAGTAGAAAATGAAGGCTAATCATGTTTTGGGTGTACTATTCCTTTAAAGCTTTTAGTTTGAACTGATTATAGAAAGTTTCTAGAAGCGTTTTCAACCAATATAAAAAATGTTGGTGAAACTAAAGCAGTTTATTCTGGTTCTGGTTCTGTCCATCTCTGGTTCCAAGGAGTTCTACTGATACCGCATCAGACCCCCCCGCCCCCCCCAGCAGGAGCAGCTTCTTCATCAGACTTTTAACCGTCTTTCATTTTTCCATCATTTCTGCTCAGTAACAGAATTCTGAGCAGAAATCTGTAAAACGCAGATTTTCTGGTTACATCCTGATATATTCTAAGCTAGATTAAAGGAGGGCTGCCGTCTTTTATTCTTACATCTATGCTACGTTTGCCCAGCGTGGCTGTGCTCCTTCGGCCTCATGCTGTGAGCAAATGTTAATGGGATAGTTATGCGGCCGCATGGAGAAGCTTCTCCTCTCCTCACTCTGCCTGCAGATAAGTTGAAAAGGCTATAAGGTCACAACCTCAGAGGGAATGTTTTACAGCCAGGCGGCCAGGGAGGGCTAATTGGTCTCCGCTGGAGCATGCTGCTGGTGCTTCACACCCAGTCAGAGAGGAAGAGGAAGGGAGGAAGAATGCCATGCAGGTTGGTGTTTGGTGGGCCACTGATATGGCAGGTGGTGGTGGGGGGGGGCTGTAATTCTTCATGGTCGATGGACGTCAGCAGTAGAGCCCATCCTCCTTCGCCTGCCTCAGATATCAGCAAGGAATCAAGCAGGAAGATTCTTATCACAGTCTATGTTGTAAAAGTCTATGTTAGACTGAAGCCATAAAATGTTAAAACTGAAAAATGTTCAATAAAATCCATGAATGATTTTCTCTAAACTGGAAAATGAATCAATTTATTTCAGTTTATTTAATTTCTTGAAAATCTGGATTGTTTTTCTAATAATCAACTATTTGTTATTGTTTGTTTCTGGCGGCCATCTTGGATTTAATCTTCAGGATGAAAACTTTTACTAGTCTTAGTCGCATTTTAGTCGTTACCATATGTGATAGTTTTACTCGGTTTTAGTCGACTAAAACTCAAAAAGGATTTAGTCTAGTTTTAACCTTTACAAGTTTGAATACCAACCAGATTCTTTCCCAGACTGACAGATCTATCCTAGATGCTGCAATAGCTGGGTATAGATTGCTACCATGCAGATCATCATTGATGTTGGACTGAAAACTTTGATTTATTAAATTCAAATCAACATTTTTATGAAATAATGCCCTACTCTATAAAAATGTGTTTCACAAAAGCTGTGAAAATAGCAGATCTAGTTCAACAGATCCTATTGATTAATATAGCAGATCTAGTTCAACACATCCTATTGGTTAATATAGCAGATCTAGTTCAACACATCCTATTGGTTAATATAGCAGATCTAGTTCAACACATCCTATTGGTTAATATAGCAGATCTAGTTCAACACATCCTATTGGTTAATATAGCAGATAGACAAGCCAACAAAATGTCCAATAAAGGAATCTGCATTGATCCAAAAAAAACAAAGAACAAAAACATTCTTCTTTATATTTTGGTGATTTTAGTTTTATTTCGGATAATTTCCCCTCGGTTCCTGCTGCTCAGGCGTCAAAGTAGATTTAAATTAACATTTTTTAAAAAATACAGAGAGAACCTACATCATTGCCTTTTAATGCCATGGAAACCAAAACCTAAATTAAATGAATATAGCTCTAAGATGTTGAAATAATGAAAGGAAACTTTAATGACAAATCAAGGAAACATTTACAACATATTGAAATAGAAATGAGAACAAAGAGAGAAATATTCAAATATCTATGAACCTTTTCATCCGTATTTTTATCCAGAAATAAACAGAATTCAATGAAATATTTGCTTTGGATATAATTTAGGTTTTCCTTTTGTTAGAAATTAAAGAATGTTTAGCATCTTTCTGGAAGAAATAAAATCTTGATAGTCAGACAAAGGGAATATATTATTATTATTTTTAAATAATATGTTAGTTCTAGAGCATCAACTCATTCCTGTCTTTATTTAATAAATACGTTAGTAACCGTTGGTTGATGTAAAGCAGACCTGCAGCTGAAGCTGAGATGCTGCTCTAGTTCTGCGGATCTAACAAGGAAACAGAAACATGTTGAATCTGAAGGAAAAGATATAAATAATGCTTCAGATTATGCTTTATATTATCTACATAAAATAAACAAACTTCATTTGTTTCTCCAACTTTAAGTTTAATTTGAACATTTTTATCAAATGAAAATAAAGGAAAGTGAAAGTTCTGAGCTGCTTGCTGTGAGTTTATGTCAGGATGTTTAGATATAAACCTTCACAGCAGCCGTTATATGGGAGTTTAAATATTTCTATACTGGTTTTCTGGGTTCTAGTTGCACACTGTGTGTCAGACAAGATGCTGAAAAGGAAATGTCTTTATTAGATTAGACATAAATAAAATAAAACCAATAAATGAACTTTAGAAAACATCAAATAAAGACTGAAATCAAAATGTAAAGGAATAAACTGAGCATCTGCTGACCATAGCTCTATGCTCTGGTGTCAGCATCTTTAGAGGTGTCAGTTTCTTCTTCTGTGGTGTTTGGAGTGGATGACCCGTGTTGTAAAAATCGGCCTCATGCTTTGCAGTTCATTGATCCTGTTCCACTGTTGCTGAGTTCTTTAATGGAGAAAAGTCTCTGAGATAATCATGGTTCCTCATCTGGGGAGGAGAGGGGGGGGGGGGGGGCATGCACCTCTCTAATAAATCATGTAATCCTGATACTGAAGACAAACATGGCAGCAGATCTAATCAGGTCCCGTTATCTGCTCCATCTCTGCTTGGTCCCCCAGTCCCGCGCTCCCAGTATGACCAACACTGATAACCAGTGATGAATGAGAGCTGCTAGCCACAGGCATGCACGGGCGTGTGTGCGTGCGTAAGGCCACCAGAAGCTCTCTCTCTCTCTCTCTCTCTCTCTCTATTTTGATCCCGTTCACTTCTGTTGCTGAGACGGACAGATTCCACTACTGCAGACCAGACTGGAAACAGGCTTCAGCTCTTTTTCCTTCCAGTCTGTCCAACAGAAACGGTTTGGCTTGAACTGGTCTGAGCGACACGCAGCTTCCTGTGGCGCCATCAGAGCCGTCAGAGCTCAAACCAGCTTCCTGTGGCGCCATCAGAGCCGTCAGAGCTCAAACCTGCAGACATCATCTTACATCGGGATGGAAAACTAACAGCAAACAGACAGCAAGTCATTTTCCAAGAACACATGTTAATAATAGTCAATGGATTAGGGATGCGCGATATTGGGATTTTGGCCGATATCCGATATGCCGATATTTTTAAAACTCATGTAGCCGATAACCAATATACGATAGACCTTGGAAAAATGTTAAAAGCTAAGTAGACATTGAAAATAGCAGTTTTGTTATCCATTTCTGACACTTTGAAAATAATATACTCAAATATATTTTCATATGCTTGATATCAAATTGATTTTTAAAACTGCGCGGTATCGATCTATTTTTACTTTCAAAATCTGGTGAAATTTCATCTTTCTGTTACAAACTCGTGATATTTTGCAAAATTCTTGTAAGATTTTGTTATTAAAATGGAAATAGATCGATGCAGCGTCAATATATCAACATATAAAAAATATGGCAACATTTGGTGAATTTCGGGGGATTTAGTACCATATTGATGACATATAGCAATATTTCATTAGTAAAGAAGATTGATATGGTGTTTTTAAATGGCAATATATCAGCATATGAAGATGTTGGGATATTTTAATGGATCAATATTTTTCCCTGGTCTTTAGAAGTTTTTAAGTCTGTAAAAAAGAAGTTTGAGGAAGAAGAAGAAGTAGTAGCTCTTATTTTTTTAGACTTTAGAAACTCAGAAGCTGATCAAATATCGGGTTAAATATCGGTGGGGGGGCCGATGTCCGATATTCAGTTTTAAGGCCGATAGGGGGCCCATTATGTCGTGCATCCATAGTCAATGGCATAACAGTAACATTTAATAGGGTTAGTCTGGGTTAGGATCAGGATTTAGATTAGTAGGCCACTTTAATCCTGGTCTAGAGTCATCTAAGGTTTCACTGCCTCCCATTCTGGAGGCTTATTACAGTTTTTAAAGACGCTGCTTCGCCATGCTACTATCTGAAGGAGTTTGTTTCCAGACTTTAGCCTGTTTTAGCTGCATATCTGTAAACATTTTCTATCTCCTTTAACAGTTTGTTCAAACTAACCAACAATAGAGCTAAATTAAAACAGATTTTGCAGAAAACATTTTCTCTGCTTCTGTCTTCCTGGAACCCCAGTGAATCTCAGCAGATGGCGCTCACACTGAGCCTGGTTCTGCTGGAGGTTTCTTCCTGTTCGTAAAGGGAGCTTTTCCTCTCCACTGTCGCTACAAGCATGCTTTAGTGTGAGGATTGCTGAAGAGTCAATGAGTCGATGCAATCAGCTGGTTTTCCTTAGATAGAAAACTTTGGATCAATCTGACTGGATGATCTGGATGAACTGTTTCTATAAAGTAACCTGAGATGACATGATGTGAGTTTCGATATAGAAATAAACTGAATAGAATTTAATTAATCCAACACCTTCAATTCCCTCTTATTTTGAAAATAAAAGCTGGCTCTCCTTGACTTCCTTCAGAATAAGCTGGTAGCGAACAGGAAAATGAGCAGCAGCTTCCATCAAAGATGTTTCTGCTGATCAGAGACGATCTGAAGCGTCTCCTCCTGCTTCAGTTCAGGGAATCAGAGGAGCAGCAGCTTTTAAAGCAGAGCAGAGCAGGTTAGCTCCTGGAACGGCTTCCTGATGCTCCCTGAGACACGGCAGCCCACCATGAATCAAACACGCTGCAGACTCACAGGGGAACCATCACCGGGAGACGGAGCCGCTCCTGGATTACTGCGTATTGTAATAGATGCATTGTGCAGCTGAAGAATAAGCCAATCTGTATTCAAGCAGAATGAACAAAGAGGGGAGCAGTAGAAGGAGTCGGTGCAGATTTGGAGGGAAAGCAGTATAATTAGAAAGAGATGAGACTGAGGGAGGTGCAGTTGGTCTAGATCTGAAATCTAATTTCTATATAATGTCATTTAAATCCTGTGATGCGGGAATTGTATTTGAACTTGGATTATCGGAATCATCAGCCCATGAATGCCTAAGATCCCTGCCACCGCGCGCGTGTGTGTGTGTGTGTGTGTGTGTGTGTGTGTGTGTGTGTGTGTGTGTGTGTGTGTGTGTGTGTGTGTGTGTGTGTGGGGGTTCACAAGTTGCAAGCTTTTTGGGGATGATCATGGTGGCGGAAAGAGAAGATGAAATTCATTCAAAAGTTGAATAAAAAGCAGAAAAGGATTAAAGATGCACAGAAAGAAATAATGCAGAAAAAAATGAAATAAACAGCTTTAATTTCCACCTCTGATCACGTGATCACCGACTGTTGGCTGTTTTTTTAAGGCTGAGATGTAAATACTGTCATTAAAATCTGCTGTGCAAAAATCAGATTTATTAACTTTATTAGCTTCACAATCTGGAAAACCAAATAAAATCTGCAAACGATCATTTCCAGATTATCTGATGAACAGAAATCTGAAACGTGTGGTGTGCATCTGCTTTGATTCTTCTTTTCTTCATGCCTTCAAATAAAGTAAAGTCACGATGCTTCAGAAGGTATTTGGTGAATAAATATATTTTCTTTGTATAAATGATGATTTTTGGAGAAAAGGAGAAATTAAATGACATCAAGGAGAAAAACTAACAGCAGAGTGAAACTTGGAGGAGAAGGAGACAGAGCCGACCCCTCCTGGACCTCTGGAACAGAAAAGCTCCTCCTGAACCTCATCTGACATCTTAGGGACCAGAACTCCGCCCACTTCATCCTCAGACCTGAACAGGAGCAGGAGCTCAGAGTCAAGGAAGGCTGAACCGGCAGAGCAGACGCTGAGGATGCTGATGGTGGAAGAAAAGACGATGATGGTGGTTCAGAGGCCCACATGGCCCCACATGGCCCCACATGGTCCCACATGGCCCCACATGGTCCCACATGGCCCCACATGGCCCCACATGGCCGGCCTCTGAGGTTCCCAGACGTCCAGCCGTGGCCCTCAGTGAGCAGAGCCTCTGAAGGACGGTTCCAGATCCACGGCGTGGGAAGAGCTGAGAAGATAACACCCAGAATGCATCACTGGCGTTGTTCCTCAGAGCTCCAGCAGGGAGAAGCTGCAGGATCTTCACCAAGGACCTGTGCTGCTTTCAGGAGCCTCAGGACTTCCTGTTGAGTTCTGGTAAAACCAGCCAGGATGTTTGTGGTCCAGGAAACCCTTGAACATTCAGATGATCGCCGTTCAGTTTTTATCTTTGCTTCGACTGCTGCCTCCGGGATGCGGCGCCTGATGAGCAGAAGAAAATGGATGGAAGGACTGTTTAGTGCAGAGTTGGAATAAACCAGAGAAAAACTAACCTCCATGTTGTTAGTTGGTGGTAGAAGCTGTTTTAATTTGAGGAGATGCAGATTAATTTCCATCATTTCCAAACATGACCACTTTCTTCATGCTTTGTCAAATACTCTGTTTCTATAGATAGCATCATTTTGCACTTTATAAATGAATTGACATCAAATGTTTGAAATAAAATGATCCGTTTTCCTTTTTTTATCCCTAAATTAGTCAATTTTTATCCAGAATCTTTAGGAACATTTACAGGTGTATTTTCCATGAGTGAATTCAGGAGGGATTAGCTGGTTTTCAGGATGCGCTGCGGTTTGTCTTTGCTCTGTGATTATCCAGAGGGAAACGGAGCAGCCTCATTCCCAGAACACTGAGGGTCAGCGGCATCGTCTCTCCTCTGACAGCTCTGCAAAGAGAACATGCTACTCACTGGTTCCACTGGTGTTATCCACCAACACCCTGCTGTCCTTTCCAGATATAGAAGTAAAGACAAACTGGTAAAAACACACAGAGTGGTTATCTGGAGCAGGCAGCGAGTTGGGATCTCCTCCTCCTCCAGCCTCGGTGTCGACCCGTTCAGAGGTGACCACACAGCTGGGGAGAAAGAGAGGAGGACATCCTGGGAACGCCTCAGGGTGTTCAGCACTTTAAAACCAGAACTTCCAGCACATTTCAGAGTTTTTCTAGAAAAGCTGCTGAAGCTTTGCTCTGATTTTGTCCTCGGTCAAAAACAGCCCATTCTGGCCCTGATGGGATAAATAATCCCAGCCTCACACCAGAGGGGGCGGGCGCAGAGGGCGGGCAGGTCAGTTAACTCTCTGGAAACGTTTCTGGCTGTGGGAGGAGGCTGGATGTTCTGGAGCAGCTGAACAAAGAAACCAGTGAAACCAGTAGATCTTTCTGCTCCTCCCGTCTGCAGTTTATTACATTCTTCTTTAATGCAGATAATCAGATTAAAAATAAAGACAAAATCATGAAGCCAAAATAAACAACTATTTTTTAACCATAATATAATTTATGCATTTTGCTAAAATATTGTCTGTAGATTCAGTTTTCTGGTGAAACTCGACCGATCAGTGAAAATAAAGATCAGATCAGAGTTCAGTGCGTCACTGGAAGCTCGCCTCTATTATTACGTCACACTTTTAAGGTGTGAGATGAATATTTCAATTGGGCTGTTTCTTCCAAATGTTATAATAACAGCGTTTGACTTTACTGTGATAAATGTGGTGCTGCTGACCACCTCTACAGCTGGAGCTGTTGATGAGCAGTGGAGCCGTGGTTAGGCCGCTTCTTCCTGAAGTCCACCATGATCTCCTTGGTCTTCTCCACCTTCAGGATCAGGCTGTGATCTGCCTCTTAAACGCAGCAGAAGGAATTCCTCCTGCCTCTGATTCCTGAGTGGTTCCATCACACTGAGGAAGAATCTGATTACATTTAAAAATCTAAAACACGGGGCAGGACCAGGACCTGCCAAGGGTTGCATAGGACCTCTGGGGTGGACCTGTGTCGACTGGTGGTAGTGGGAGTGGATGTGGGGTGCAGAGCGAGTCCAGAGGTGAAGGCTCTGGTTTCATGGCTTCTCATAAAGGCAGTCGACTCAGAATGGGAGAACAGAGACATAATGAAGCAGATTGATGGAAGTGGCCATGGTGTCATCTCTCTCAGATTACAGCGCAGCAATGAGGCATGCGGGTCTGGAACACATGGTCACACATGTGACAGCATTTGGTTTTAAACAGATTGTTTAGACTAGATGCTTAATCTGGCACTGAATGTGTGTGTTGCCTGCAGATTGAGAGCTGCAAGTGCTCTGTTAGGAACATAAGGAACAATCAGATCTCTGATATCAGATGGAGCTTGGCCATTTAAGGCTTTATATGAGAAGGAGGATTTTTTAAATTCTATTCTGGATTTAACAGGAAGCCAATGAAGCAGCTTGCCAGGATAGGAGAGATATGATCTCTCTTTTTCATTTTCATCAGAACTCTGATTAAATCCTCGCTGATTAAAACATGTTTCTCATGGCCACCACTAGAGGGCAGTGTAGGTAAATTGTACAGGAAGTTAAATTCGCAAAGAGAAGAGCAGACAGCAGGAGACTGATGAAATGGAGATCAACTCGAGAATCCACGGGTCAGGATGGCAATGTCTGCCTTTTTTAAACAATGAGGTCATGACCACCGTCTGTGTCTGAGCGCCGCCATAACACCTCCATAGAACACTGCTGGGGTCACGCATTTCATCAGTGTCTGGACGTCCAGTGGATGAAAAAGTAGTGGAAGCAAAATGTCCCACAATGCACCTTGAGGAGTAGTGAGCTTCTGTGGTCAATAAACCAGCAGAAATATCCCAGAATCCTTTGTGAGAGTGAAGAATCATGGGATTTGTTTTGGGGGCGATAGAGAAAGAAGATAGCATGGAACAGGCACTATGGAGGGAGCGGGTTCACGTGACTAACCAGGAGTGAAAAGCAGTGGTGATCTGTCAGAACGGTACTGAGTTCACTAGAAGATTTACTATATATTACGTGCTGAGTTGCATGCTGCGTTTCGGCCATATTGGATGGGTCTCTCCTAACCAAGCCTGCCATAGGAGCAAGCAGGAGTAAACGCTGATGGAGCAACGTTGCCCGTATTTACTGCAGTGAAAACTACTGAATGTTGATCATAAGCGGCCGATCACCATTTTGGGCCGATATTGGTTGTGAATTTTTACTTTGCGAGAACAATAAAACAGATGGACCATAATGCCAGAGAAATCCTGGGATCCAAAGTATCTGTAGTTTGAGAGCAGACAGGAAATGCTCTTCCTCTCAGCACCTTTCAGTCTGCCAGGAGTTTAGCTTAGGTCTGCACTGCAGCCGCTGGCAGAGCGAAGGGAAGGTTCTCATTTCAAGATTATTTTCTTTCAAAACTGTTTCTGCATTTTAAGTTTAAATTTGAAGTTGAAGGGAGAGTTACATTCTTTTGTAGATAAAATTAAAAAAAAATCACAGTACACATTTTTGCTTACAGCTGTTTAAATTTTAAGTACAAGTACAGAAATTCTCTTCTACAAGTTGCACATCAAAAACCTCAAGCACATCAAGAACTATTGTTGCAAAACTATTAGCTCATTGTTGCTTTGTTTTTGTTTTTTTATCTGTTACGATTACAAAAAAGTGACAGCTCTGTAAATTCTGGAGTACAAGTACACTAATTGTGAATTTGTTTTGCACCATTTGTTTTCGATCAACTGCAGCGAATCTGAATACTGAACACAATTTGATAAATTTTAATACGCATTGCAAGTTAAAAGCCTGGCTAGCGCCATCCTGCTAGCAGTAGCCCAACGGATGCAGCGCTAACTATCCAGTATAAAGTCAGTTTCAGCTCCAACCATTGCTCGGTCAAAACTTATATGAATTAATAAGAAACTAGAACATTAAGTCATTTCCACCACTAGGTGCCAGTGTTGAGCACAGTCTGTAGACCCAAACTTTAACAGTCTCTACCTCCGCTCCAGCCGTAGTGACGCCCATTACCCAGCGCCTCCTTTTAAAGCCTCACCTTTAGAGGAAGATGTCCAGTGAGGAAGTGAGTCACTCATAACTTTAAGACCCTGTCAGGAAGAGAACTTGTTTCACTCTGTTATTCAGTAACTGTTTCCCCATTAGCATCAAACGGCGAATGTTCAGGGCTAATATTTTTGTTTGTAACATAACTTACATGTAGGTATTTGATCCACTAGACCTGTTCTCTGCCTTTTTGATGCTAAATATTGGTGACATAAGGGGGGAGGGGCTAATCTGCGTAAGCGGCTTTTAAACCAGCGATGGCGCCACACCAGGTTCCATCTAAAAAGATAAATTTTGTTCTTCATGTCCATTTTTTTGCTTCTTTCTATAAACAATCAATTATTGCTTATTGGTTCTTGCTTTGAATTTGCTTTGGGAGACAAACAGTTGCAGAAGAAAGAGAATTTAAATGCAGTTCTAACATTTTACAAGTTAGACCTGCTCACTGTTTTCGTGTCATTTATAATCTTTTTTAATTTGATGGGAAAAATAAATCACTGCTTTCCACATTTTGTTGGAGAGTTTCAATTAGTTCCCACAATAAATGACGGAGAATAGGAACAAACATGCAGTATTTTCTCATAATGAAATAACCTTTATTCACCAATCATTTAGCAAAGTTCACGAAAAACTAATGAATAAAGGAAGTTAAATATAAATCAATGATTTAGCTGTTTATAAACTCAGGAGCTGTCCTGCATGTTTTATGCGTCTGTTTGCCTCCAAACGTCTTCCTTAAATAAAGGAGCGATTAACAGGACTCTGCTGAAGAGGGACGCACCTAAAACATGCAGATCAGGACTGAGTTTGGAAACCACTGGTATGCAGCTTTAAATTTCAACATTTCAATAACAGACTCAGCTCCTCTGCTACTGTTTGCTGATGGAGAATGACTTCCGCCTTGGGAACAACTTTTCCTAAAAAAACATTTAAACCAGGTTCAGTTTAAAGCCCTGATGCAGCATGTAATCCTTAGATAGTTTCTGTAAAGGTCGCTGTTTAACTGGGAAACATTTTTAATAATGCTGCTTTGCTCTGAGTGCCACAGATTCCTTCTATAATCAAATGACGACGTTAAAAGCACTTATGATGAAACTGCAGACCTGCTGCCTGGTTCTGGAAGCTGAATCAATATTTTCCAGACAGATTATGGAAACAGTTTCTGCTCCAGAAACAACAGAGTTTGTTCACCTGTTCAGAAAAAACAAACCTATATAATTTATAGATCTATTATCTGTAGAATCAATTGAAAAAAGGTCTTCAGCCTCCTGACAGCATCTATATCATTCTTTGCACTCAGGCCCTGTAAACCAAAAATAAATTCAGAAATAGGGAAGCACTGTTTCTTAATGCTCTTCTCTGATTCGTTAAGCTTCTAAGATCAGTCTTTATGTGCATCTAACCCACCTAACCCACAACCCACCTTTTCTTTATCACACAATAACGGCAGCAGACGATGTTTCCTGAGCTCCAGAACCTTCTGGGACGTCACCTTCCTCTCATCCCTTTGATTCTGACAGAGGTAAGTACGCTGAAGCTGCTCGCCGTCTCCTGCAGCTAAACCCTGTTAAATAGGACAGACGGAGAGAGGCGGCTGTCAGTACAGCGTCACACAGCCACCGGCTCTAGATTACGCTCTGCTCTGCGTTTGGAGGTTTTCTACCTTCGTGGCTGTTGGTGGGGGTTTGGGCAACAGAAACACTGGTAAGAATGACATAAAAGGAGCATAATCTGCATCTATTCATGATTAAAGTAAGCATGGCAAGTTGCAGATGTGGTTGTTGGGTTCCTCCATGAAAGCTGGATAATTGAAGTCTGGGGTTTTCAAAACGGCAGACATGGAGGGAAGTTCTAATACCCAGCTGGAAAGAAGGGAAGCAATATCCCCCAGAAAGTGCTTCAGGTCTCTACACAAGCTAAGCTCTGGCAGCAAACAATGCCTTTTATCAGGTTCTTATTCATCTTTCATTAATGTAGAGAAACAGAAGAAAAATAGCAGATTAGATCATTTAATCAATATGAACAACTTCAACAATCCGGATGTCGGTTTCTAATGTTGTCTAAGAAGGTCAACCCGTCCCTCCTGATAGGAGGATTCCTCATAGATCTACAATCCTCACATGAAAAGGAGAGAGAAGTCAAAGGAAGGAGCCTCATAGACGTAATCAACCAGAGAAATAAGATGTGTCCTTATTGGTCTGAAGGTCTTTATCACTTTTAGCAACATGCTGATTTATTTACTTTACTTTCAATTCACTTTATTTCTATATCTCCAATTCATGTAATCTCAGTTCACCTTATAGATCCAGATCAATCAGATCATCCAGTCACTGACTGTACAGCTTGAGCAGGTCGTCTCTTTTGTCTTTTCTGGTTGTTCTCTGATATTTTCTCCTCAGCTGCTGGTGGTGTTCAGCTCCAGTCTGATGGACGCAGCTTCAACCATTTCCATCAGAAATGTCCCTGAGGAGTGTTTCAATCACATCACCCCCCCAGTCATGTGACCGCTGCCTCATTACGTCATACTTCCTGTCAAGCTACAGAGTAACTTTGAAGAATCTGGGCGCTTTGATTTCAATTCTACTAAAGTATTTAAATCACATCAGAATCGCAAACAGCAGGATTTTTCTTTTACAGTTTTACTCAAAGAAGAGGGAAAACATTTGATGTTTAGCTCTAAATTAGAATTGATTCAGAATAGTTAGATACATGCACATAGATCTAAAATAGACAGACACGCATTGCAGATTCACACAGACACACACTATACCCACCACAGTCAACCACTGATTCGTCAATAAAATACTTTTATTTACACAGCACATCTAATAGGTTAGGTTCTAGATTATTGCTTAGATTAAATTAGTTTAAAAGAAAAATAAATAGATAATAAAAAAGACTGGGTTAGATTAGTTTATACAAAAGTAGTGAAATCTTTATCAGAAAGTCCACAAACTGTAGTTAAAAGCCTTCAGCTGATCCAAAATGCTGCAGCCAGAGTTCTGATGAAAATGAAAAAGAGAGATCATATCTCTCCTATCCTGGCTTCTCTTCATTGGCTTCCTGTTAAATCCAGAATAGAATTTAAAATCCTCCTTCTCACATATAAAGCCTTAAATGGCCAAGCTCCATCTGATATCAGAGATCTGATTGTTCCTTATGTTCCTAACAGAGCACTTCGCTCTCAATGCTACTATAGGCTGTTCTAGGAGGAGGTTGAATTGTCTCTGTAAAGTGACCTGAGCTGACGTGTTGTGAATTGGTGGTAAATAAATAAACTGAAGCGAGGAGGTAGCTCCCTCATTTGCTTTTTCAGGGAGTGGACATCAGTCTGGTGGACGGACCGGACTAACGGGAGCGGTGAGAGTGTCTGCAGCGTAGCAGCAAACGGAGCAAACACAGCATCACATGGAAGGGATTTAGGAGCACAATCCCTCAGACTCTACCGACCTGTAGCAGAGCCCACAATGTCCCTGGAAGGGGACTCGGACATGGCGTCGGCTAGTCTCTCCCTCAGGCCTTCATCGCTGATGTCGGCCGATCCGATATGGTGCCTCGGCACCCCAAAGCTCTCGGGCCAGCTCCCACACACCTCCAGCAGGGTTACGCCTCGTCCATCAAAGTGTCCTGCAAACACACCTGCTTTTAGTGTTTCAGTCGGTTATCACTGCTAAATCAAAGATACATCATCTGGTCGCCTCTCAGAGAAAACGGAAATATTTCTCAACCTTAAGCAGAATGATGAACTAAAACAGGTCAGATCAATACAGAAAGGTTGATCAGAATGTGATCAGCACCGATTCATGGCCATCTTGCTCCAAATGAAAACAGTTTTGCTGAAGAGAGGAGGAACAGTGGAATGAGCAAGGACCCCGACTGAGGAGTCGTTCCCGCGGCTCCTGGGGGTCCGGCATTGCGGTGGCTGGGGGACTTCCTCGGGGCTGCCGCGCCTCCTCCCCTGGTGGGGGTCGGATTTCCTGGGCTGCCCCCTCCTTGGTGCCTTTGCTTTTGGGGTCCCTTTGGGCGCCTGGGGCTTTGGGCCCCCTGGCGCTGGTCTCAGTGCTCTGGGGGGGCGCCTCTTCGGTTCTCCACAACCACTATTGAGCATTTTACCTTTGGATAAACTTTACATGCACTAAAGTGCACTTTCACAATCAACTACAGGTGCTTGGTTCCAGGTACTTAGAGATTCACTTCCACACAGAAAGCCCATATTCGTATCTTCAGGTAACACAGAGTACATGTCAGACTAAATAATACTACTTCAGCGATAGTATCTAGGTGTTACTTTACTGTATATCTCGTACCATGTCTGTTGGTTGTTCTGTTCTTTTTTCCATCTCTTTGCAGGTGATGAAGGAGAGTGAAAATGTTTTATCATTGTCTCCCTTTTTATCTCCTCTTTCTTTCATCTTTTCTCCTTTTTTCTGTTTTTCCTTTCCTGTTCCTGTATTATATGGACATTGCAGCGTCCATATAATATGTAAAACTCCCCTGCATAATTTTATTTAAACAATTTATATGCATGAAACAAGTGGAACACTATGGCGATAGCCGTACTGTTCCACTTGTGAAAGTAAAATCTGTTGTGTTCTTTTTGGCATCAAGACAATTATTCTTATTGCCAGACAGGACACTGTAAAAAAAAAAAAAAAAAAGTAAACCGGCTCAGTTGTAGTTCTGATAGCAGCCAGCAGATGTCGCCTTTCCAAATTATATCAAATGTATGAAATGCGGTGGTCCAACATTTTGGCCAATTGTGTTAAATTTGTTCACTGGTTCACAGGAGTTTCAAATAGCGATCCCTGCTGCTAACGACGAAGGCCTGACCCAACCAATTAATAAAACCAGAATAACTGACTAGCTGCCGTTATTCATGCCGTCATGGTGTAGAAGCGACTTACCGCCGTCTGATCCTCTGCAGGGTGTTCTGAAGGGCTCACTCTCTTCTACGATGTTGTTTAAATCCAATGTTTAGATGCATTATCACCATCTACTGCTTTCTGTGTATTTTCCCATTTAACCAACAAATCTTTTCTTAATATTTTATGTATTTTTTCATTTAATTATTTTCTTTTATTTGTTTTAACTCAGTCAGAATAATGATATGTTCTACTGTTTCCAAGTCCATCATGCTAACTCATCATATGTCAAGTTTTATTTCTACATGCATGTTTTAACCATTGTTCTTTGCTACTTCCTCCAATTATTACCATTTTCACTGCTAGATGTTGTATTTTAAAGCTGCTGCAATTTTGATTTTGCTTGGTTCTTTATAACACTTTTTATTTCAGATTTAATGAATGCTGTTTCTATAAATCTATACTGTGTTGAAAAACTGTTTATCTAGAAAGTCTGCTGTAGAATTTCTCTCAGTATGTTTATAGGAAGGTATCCACATAAAGCCAACTGCTACTTCAGGCTGTGTTCATCTATGTTTCATACATCCCTTGTGTCTGACTAAAGGATGAGAAAGCTAAAACAGGCATTAAAAATGACAATAAATCTAAACATATTAATACTCTACTGACTAAATCTTTTCTCTCTACTGTAAAACCATCACTGTTGGTAATATTTCAGGCTGTGCTTAGGTGGCGCAGTGGTTTGCACACACGACCCATCAATGGAGGCGTAAGTCCTCGACTTGGGTGACCCGGGTTCGAATACGGCCTTTGCTCCTTTCCTGCATGTCGCTCCTCCTCTCATACCCCCTTTCCTGTCAGCCTACTGTCCATAAAAACAAAACAAAATAAAATATCTCCACATAATAATCAGACATTTGTGCATCATTATGTTTAGAAATAACAACAATCAGTCCCATTTTCCTAATCTTAATACTTACAGTCATCTGTTATATAAAGATCTATATATGCTGTTAATTCTATTATTTACTAAACCTACCCAGTCTCTAAATATAACCTGCAACCAAACGGTGTAACTGCACAGGGACTGCAGCACTATATTCCTACTATAATGATAACCATCACCTAAACACCAGTCTGACGTTCAGCACTCTCCTCCAGTCCCAGGCGGCTTAGAACCTCCTTTTCATTCCCCTGGGCCGCATTAGGCTCCCAGAGTTCCCTGGCCAGAGAACATCACTGAGTCCTCCATTAAGCCCTGGCATTCCCTCCTGCAAGGTATACAAGTCGTGGAGTATTGCTCTTCAGCGTTCCCAGAGAGAAAGAGGAATCTCCTTCAGACGACACCATCCAGCTCCTTTAGACCTCCTCCCCTAAACAAACTCCAGCACCCCAGATCTCCTACAAGCCTTGGGCTTCCTCCTCGCCTCCCACTTCCTTCTCCAACATTTCCATTGGCGTCACTCTGCCGACAGCCTCCAAACCCTTTGTACCTCCTACAGCTCCACCTAGTGGGAGCCAGGTTGTATCATCCATGGCACCTGAATCCTATTGTATCTGCTCTCCTGCTTGTTCTTTGAGTTAATTATCTTCTTGTCTCCTGAAAAGCACTCATCCACACCTTTATCCCTTCTTCTCAAAATCTCCCTTCTGCCTTTCAGTCCAGTTCAGCTCCTTTCAAAATACCAGTGAATCCAGCCCAGCTTGACGATTCAGTTGTTCCTGCCTTGTTTCCTTCCTTTAGCCCATTGTTCCCCTTGTAAAAACTCAGAACATAGGGATCCGTTGTTCAGGGAAGACAGAGAGTGGGATCACTTCAAAAGTGTTAAAGCAACAAAGGATCAGAGTTGCAGCGGTGAGGGCGTCTGAGGCAGGTAACTCTGGTTTAGAGTACCATCCGCGCCCAGAGAATGAGGTAGATACCAACCAATCAGCTAAGAAGATGCAGCGGTTGCTGCTCAGAGAATTCCAGACGCCAAAGCCTTGAAGGGCACAGAACTGACAGGAGATCAGATCCATACAGACGAAGGAAGGACGGATAATCCAGAGGGCAAAGTCAAGAGGCAGATCCAGGTCCAGTCCACAAGAGAATCCATCAGAATCCCAGGACAGGTCAGGCAAACAGATCAGAGAGGGCAGGCAGACTCAAAGATCCGAATACAGAAATGGGTCAGGATCAGGCAATCAAAACACTATTAGTAACGCTAGAAAAACTGTCACTAAAGGGGGCGAGAATAATCTGGTGCTCATGACTGGGAAGAAGCAGCTTATATAGAGGAAGGACCAGGTGGATCAGATGAGCAGTAATGAGAAACCAGGCAGAGTTAGACAGGTGAATGAAATGAACAATTAAGCCAGTCATCAGTGCAAAGATCATGACACCTCAATCCCTTCCTTTTCCTCCATTCACTTCTATATTTCATAATTTAATAATCCTAGCAGTCTCACTACAGCAATTCCTTCTTCCACAACAGTTCTACGTCCTTCACCTTCTTAATGGCAGCAAAGTACATGGTAACAGTAACTTTGTGGATTTAGCCCGACTCCGCCACCGATCTCTCAATTTTTCAAGCCAGCCTAGGGAGCTTTATACAAGCTTGAGTCTCACGGAACTACAAAACTGACTGAGATCTTCACTCCTACCAAATTTGCTTTAGCGTTTTCATTTTACAGGGATACCATCTTCTCAGCTTAGCCAAACCCCAAATCTGAACTAGGTTACTATCTCCCCATTAACCTTGACATGGTTCTCTAATTTAGAGGCACCTGTTTCTATCAACATTCTCTCAGCTGACCTAGTAGCAGGCCATTTACCTCGGTTCAATCAGGGCACATACTGAAATTCACTTGATTCAGAATTCTGTCACATTTTTGCCATATGTATTTCTCTTTCCTGCAGCCTCTGCGCTGCTCCATCCCATCCAGCTACCACCTGCATGTCCATCATTCCTCTCCAACCTCCTTCATCTCACACCTCCTCAATCTCCGATCGTCTCCCCCGTTACAAGTCCATAGAGGTCTTGTGCATCTCTTCATCCTTCCAAACATCTTTACCTGTCATCCCTCCTTTCTTTCCATCCCTCCTTCCCATCATCCCCCCAACAATGAATTAATCAACCAGCTTCTCTCAGACATTTGTGCCTAACAACGGTTGCTAACCCTTCTCAGCCTTTCAAACTGCACTATCTGAAGCTTTCCTCAGAGTAAATCTTTAATTTCTCAACCAAGAGCAGCGAGCATCCCTTCTCTTCACGGTTCAGTTATCCTTTATCGTTCCTGTAAAATGGAAGTCTCTGGCCTAATTTCCTTTCCAAATGGAATGGCACATAGCTTGTACAACTTTCTCACTCATTGGGATGGCATTCAACTCTATATAGATGCAACTCCCTCTGTAGGTTTTGGTGGTTATTTCAGAGGAAAGTGGTTTGATGCAAAGTGGCTCCAAGAGTTCAGGTCTCTCCAAAAAGAATTGATTTCTCCCTCATCATAGGTCTTCAAACTTTATTCCTTTGTCCTTTCAGCCATTCTTCTCGGTATTAAATGTTGTAATCAGACCTTCCTTATCCATCCAGATAACATAGCAGTCAAAGATATCATTAATAAAGGCAGATTTTACTCAGCCGAATTTATGAAATCCATCCATAGATTACCTGTTGTCTTTGGTCAACATCAATTCTTACCCAGAGCAGCTCATATTTCAGCTACCCAGAATAGCATTGCCGATGTACACTCTTGCTTTGCTTTCTAAAATTCAGGCCTTAGAACCAGAGCCAGATCTGCCTCTAGTCCACTGGTCTCATCATTAGCGTCCCACTAACTGCCCAGTTTTTCTACCTCATAGGCCCATCTCAGGACCCGTCCTCAATTACCGAAGCAATGAGCTGGTTACATAATAAACTTAATAAACACTCAGACTGGATGATCTGGTGGAATTGTCTCTGGGAGGGAGGTGTTCTTTTCTGTGATATCTCTTAGGTAGTTACTCTGTCCAGAATCACTTTAAAACATCAAAACTTCAAATCTACTCCCGCACTTTTCTACTGGGCATGTGTCGCTTTCACACAGCTTTTTACTCCGGTAGCATGGATTAGCTAGCCTAGGCTAGCGCCAGCTTGGCACTATGGCTTCTCTCCTCCCTCTCTTGACTCTTTTCCAACTTCTTCCTTCCTTTCTCTCCTCTCTCCTGCTTTCTGTGTCAGATGTTCAGTTATTCCTCTGCCTCCTTTAGTGATAATGGGATGTAATCAGTGTAGTATTTTAGTAGCTTTGGAGGCTTAGGGTGTCAGAGTTAGAATCCAGGCTTCAGGCTGTTGAACATCCAGGAGTTAAAGTAGGCCCCCCCACTTAGCTGTCCTCCAGCAGTGCCTGAGCAGCCAGGCGTATTGGGTAACTGTACGCAGAAAGCGTAGGTCGTGGATCTCTGCCCACTGGTCACCACCAACCCGTTCACGTTTCTAACCGGTTTTCCCCACTCAGTGACACACCCACTGAGAAGCCCTCTGGTGATTGGCAGCTCCATAGTCAGAAACGTGGCATTAGAGACACCAGGGACCATAGTCAGATGTTTGCCGGGGGCCAGAACGGGCGACATCAAATCCTACCTGAAACTGCTGGCTAAGGATAAGGTTAAATACAGTAAGATTGTTATTCACGCTGGTGGTAATGACACCCGGTTACGCCGATCGGAGGTCACTAACATTAGTGTTGCTTCGGTGTGTAAGTTTGCCAAAACAATGTGGGACTCTGGTAATTTTCTCTGGTCCCTCCCTGATCTGACCAGTGCGATGACATGTTTAGCCGCATGTCGTCATTCAACCGCTGGTTGTCCTGAAAACAACGTGGGCTACATTAATAATTGTAGCCCACGCTGGGATGAAATGTCTTTAATGGAGGGGAAGAGGAGCCCCATGATCCTCTCTGCTGTTCTCACCTTCTTCCAGTCTGAGGCTGCAGCCTCCACACCACACAGTGAGACAGCTGCTCAGAACGCTCTCTATGGTGCTTCTGGAGAAGGTAGGGAGGATGGGGGGGCAGGAAGTCCAAGCGCTTCTGGGCCCTTTGGACCAGTGAGGTGGTGTTTCCAGTCCAGGTGAGGGTGTCTGTGATGAATGTGGTGCTGCTGACCACCTCTACAGCTGAGCTGTTGATGAGCAGTGGAGCGTGGTTAGGCCGCTTATTTCTTCCTGAAGTCCACCATCATCTCCTTGGTCTTTCCACCTTCAGGATCAGGCTGTTATCTCTGCTCCACCAGCTGCTCCACCTCCTCTCTGTAGTCCAGGTCGCTGTCGTCTCTGATGAGGCCCACCAATCGTGGTGTCGTCTGCAAACTTCACCATGTGATCGGTGGTGAACCTGGGGACGCGCAGTCGTGTGTCATCAGGGTGAACGGCAGGGGGCCCTGAGGGGAGGGGCTTAGACTGATGACATCAGAGGTCCGACCCGGACTGACTGAGGTCTGTTGGTGAGGAAGTCTAGCAGCCAATAGCAGAGGGTGTATTGAAGCCCAGCTGTTCCAGTTTGCCCATCAGATGCTGTGGGATGATGGTGCTGAAAGCTGAACTGAAGTCCAGGAACAGCATCCATCGTGGGTGTTCTTCTCCTCCAGGTGTGCCAGGCTCAGGTGGAGAGCAGCAGAGATGGCGTCCTCAGTGGAGCGGTTCCGTCGGTAGGCTTAACTGGAACGGGTGGAATGTTGGCGGCAGACTGGAGACGATGTGTTCTTTAACCAGCCTTTGGAAGCACTTCATCATGATGGGAGTCAGAGCGACAGGCCGCTAATCATTGAGGGAGGCGACCTGAGGCTTCTTTGGGACTGGAATAATGGAGGCAGACTGGAAGCATGCTGGCACTATGGATTGGTCCAGCCAGGTGTTAAAGATGTCTGTGAGGACACCAGCCAGCTGATCTGAACACTCCTTATACACCTGCCCAGGTATGTTATCAGGCCCTGGGGCCTTCCTTGGGTTGACTCTCCTCAGAGTTTTCCTCCCTTCAGCTACGTCCAGGTTTAGTGGCTCCTCCCCCTGGTGTGGAACAGCTTTCACTGCTGGAGGCTGTTTAGTGCCTCAAACCTTCCAAAGAAGTTGTTCAGTTCATTTAGGAAGTCAGTGTTTGCTGTGTTGTAGTCTGTGATCATCTGAATGCTTTTCCACATCCTCCTGGTGTTGCTGTCTCAGTGGAAAAGATCCTGGATCTTCTGGCTGTGGTTCTGCTTCGCTGATCTGATGGTTTAAGTTGGCTCTCGCTGTTCTCAGTGCCTCTTTATCACCAGACTTCAAAGCTGAGTTTGGTGCTTATAGTAATTTCTGAACCTCTCCATTTATCCAGGGTGGTTGGTCGGCCCGGATGGTTGATGTTCTTTTGATGCTGATGTCCTCAATGCATTTGTGGATGTAGGCTGACACAGTCATGGCAAACTCATCTATTTTTATCTTGTTGTTGCACATGTAGCTGCAGCTTTGAACATGTTCCAGTCAGAGCCTTCAAAGCAGTCCTGGAGTTTTCCATGGTGCCATCAGACCACACTCTGATCTCCTTCACTATTGGTTTAGCCCTAATTAGCTAGCGGCCTGTATAGCAGGAATTAGCATGACAGGAAGGTGATCTGATGAACCGAGGTGGGGGCGGGGGTGGGGGTGCTGCTCTGAATGCATCTTTGATGTTAGAGTAAACCAGGTCTAAAGTGTTTTCACCCCGAGTTGCAAAGTCCACATGTTGGTAGAAATGAGGGAGAACAGTCTTCCAGTTAGTCTGGTTAAAATCCCCATCAATGATGAAAACAGCCTCTGTGTGCAGATTGGAGCTCAGAGATAGCCTGGTATAGAGCCTCTTCATGGCGCTTTTTAGCACCAGCACTGGGGGGCACATAAACAGCAGTGAATGAGTGTAACCACACAGAACTCTCTGCAGAGATAGAACGGACTGCAGTTAACAGTCAGTATCGGCGCAGTATAGCATCAGGCCCTCCAGGCTAATAGCATTGTCCCGTATCGATGAATGAAGATGATTCAGTGAAGCAGTTACTAATCTCCTCGAGTTTGAGTCAGGGATTATCCATTTTGTTGTCCAATGAGCGGACGTTGGAGAGCAGGATTGATGGAACGATGTTCTCTAGTAATTCCTTCTCATCTTCGGCATTGCCTTAGCCCACCTCTGCTGCCCCTCTTACGTCACCTAGCACACAGTGTAGCCTGCTTCTTGAGCCCGCTGCTTTGTTTACATCTGTCCATAGTGCTTTGCAGGTTTTTAAACGCTCAGGAGTGGCTGTATTTAATGCATTTTGTGACTGTAGCTCCAGCAGGCATTGGCGGTCGTAGATGCAGGATCGATGCCTGGTTTGTAGTGTTCTGAACAGCATATTTTGTGGAATTGCGGAAAGAAATGTTGAGAGCAGCATCAGGACAGGCACCAACCCATTAGCAACTTTAACCAGAGCTGTTTCAGTGCTATGATGAGCTCTAAAGCCAGACTGAAACTCTTCAAAAGTTCATTATGGTGGAAGTGATCGCACACTTGTTTGGCAACTACTTTCTCAAGGATTTTTAGATCAGAAAGGAAGATTGGATATAGGTCTATAATTGACCAAGTCATCTGGGTCAAGAGACGGTTTCTTAAGTAAAGGTTTAATTACAGCAACCTTAAAAGCCTTTGGTAGATCCACTCATTTTTCAGTCAGTCTTTTCCTTCTTGATCCTCCCCTATGAAAAAGGACTGTTTCTGCAGTTTTAGAGCCATGGGATTGTTTCCTACCACTAATAATTTAGCTGTAAACATATATATTGCATTCAGAAGGTTGTGGTCTGAAGACTATAGGAACCACATCATCTGCAAAGACACCTTGACATTCCCAAAGCTTCCTCCTTACGACCATAGCCTGAAACATCTTGTGTATAAAACCATAAACAGGATTGATGACGTTGAGAAGTCCGACACATTCTAACCAGGCTCCTGTCTGGTTATACTGGGACCGGTTTAGCCGGAAATAACCAGTCTGTTCTCCCACAGCATCAGGGAAGGTATGCTTTGGAGGATACATTTAATGTTCTGGTTATATATAGGAGTGTTTAGTTATGGCACTACAGTGGAAAGTGGGAAACATACTGCTTTTTAAAACTGGACCCAAGGAAGGTTATTGTTTGAGCTTCACCTGAGGGTTCACAGGCAAACAATTGATTAGACAATATAATCTAAAAGTTTCCTGATCCAGCAGTGGAGCAGAAAGATAAACTCCAACACCCCTCAGCAGCCCCACAACCCTAACCCTCGCAGAAAACCTCTGTTTTTATTTGAATATGGATAAAGATGATATTTTACTTATAAGATTTTCCAAAATGTGTATGCTGATTAAAAATATATCATGTTTGTTAAACACTGTCTGTCAAAATAAATGAATAAATAAATCACTTTTAAAATAGCATGGTGCCATGCTACGGATGCTTCAACGACTTCTGTTTATTTCTCAGCTTCTCTCTGGTTTATATCCTCTCATTTCCTGGCAATTTTCCCTGTGTGAGATTATGCTCCGCTCTCAGCACGGCGGCTGCTTTAGACCAAAACAAGATGCAATGAACAGAATTCCAATTAATACATCTAGGAGATTTTTTCCACTTTACATGAATGGTCTTTAAAACAAACTCGTTTGTTAACCTGCCTTATAACAGAAGAGATGTTGAGGACAGGTCTGGGAGAAACAGGTGTTTGTTTACGATGGTCTGTTACCAAACATACTTTTACCGTTAATTGGAGGCATTTTTACGAACAGAAGGCCTGGTCCTTAGAAGGAAACATAGGGCTTGTGCAGATTCAGCAACATGGGGGAATCTGGGCAACAGCCATGACTGTTTGTTTTGGACTCATTGCTGTCTCATTTACATGTGTTAATTACAGCTAATTGGTTGTAATTAGATGAACAGGAAACCCTCTGGGACCACTCATATCTTTCATTTAAAGTAAATATCTTTAATTAACATATGCTAATTTCAAGCCAATTAATGTTGATAAAGAGATGCCAGCAAAAAAGGGAGAAATGATACCTTCCCTAAAAATGACTGAATGAATCAGTGAGGATGAAGACAGTAAACGTCACAATGAAGGTCAGAGACTGCTGGCCTGTCTGTTTCCAACCACATACGTTCTCAGGTCCCGCCACACTGCATGCACTCACACTATGACCACTGCTACAGTAACCGTTTCATGCCTGCCCATCCTATCCAAGGCCAGTGCCATGTACTATGTCTGTGCAGACCATCTGCCAGCCTCCCAGTGCCCTTGGTACCTGCCATACCCACTGCAGTTTCTGTTACGCTTGGCTCAGCATATTCATTGATGTCTTTTCCTTGTGCACAGCATTAGTCATTGCTACCATATCTAAGCAGTCTACCATGTCTGCATCAATACACTAGCAGTGGTATAAGTATGGCTGCCATTTCCAGGGCCAGCCTGTACTGCAGCACAGTGCTGTTGATCCCCAGCATGCACCTACTGTGCATTCTCTGTGGTACACCTGCCCAGTAAGCAGGTCCACTGGCCCTGCAGACAGAAGGTATGTCTCCACCAGGCGATTCAGCTGCAGAGATTAGAGAGCAAACTGCTGAGCGACGGCTGGAGGAAAATGGAGAGGGGGAGAGAAAGATAGAGCGAGACAGACGGAGAGAGACGGTGAGACCTAGATGGATGGAAATCAGTGTCAGACTCTAACATCAGGTGGTCATAGCTCTAGATGTTAGGATTATAAAGTCTGAAATAACATCAAAACAATCAACAATCCATAAATCCATTCAGATGTTTGCACCTTCTCCTCTGCCTGTTTGGAACATGCACTTTAATTTGCCCCTGGTCAGTAGATCAGCCTTGGTCAGATTATGAAGTGTGCATCTTATTTTCTATATGCAGATCTTGTAGATAAGAACAATTTAGTAAAATAATTCAAGTCTTTCTTTATTTTTATAATTATAACTGAAAAGCTGAATATGGTTTCACACTAATCACCTGATTAACTCACAACACCTGAAAATGTTTGCTGATCCTCTAAAGAGTTTATCATGGAGATGACTGCTGACCAAAGCTGTATGGAGAGCAGTCCATGAAACTCCACAGGCAGGAGAAACACAGAACGTCTTCGTTAAAAACGATGGTCGCTTCCTGAGCGCTGAATTCACGTTCGGTGGGAAAAGCTATACCAGCAACAACTATAGAAGGATTGTCAATCAAAACCTGTTTGAATCTGCTGCACAATGATGGTACTTTCTTCAGATAAAGTACAGCTTTCATTTGATAATAGAGGTCCCAATGTTTATTGGAATTTATACACTGATTGAAGTTGGTACCAGTGTTCATTTCATCAGCTTTTTTTAAATCTAGTCTTAGTCTTGGTCACAATGACAAAAATCAATTTTAGTCTTAGTCGTATTTAGTCATTGCCTTCCCTATTTAGTTTTAGTCTTAGTCTAAATGAGTAAAATCAATTTTACTCTTAGTCAAATTTTAGTCATTTTAGTCAATGCTGTAAATAAGTTTCATCATATCCACAAAGTCTTCATCTTCAATGGTCCTTGCAGGCAGGCCAGAACGCCCAATCCACTTTTCCATTGAGTTCTCCAGGGCTTTCTGCTCTTTGGGTCAGGTTTGCACGGTGAGGGGGGCTTCCAACATCTCTGCAACAGACTTCACAGACTTCCCTTCCTTCCCCAGCCTCTGATCTGCCTGTAGTGTCACTGTGTCAGGAATCTAGTTGGGAGGAAGAAATTTAAACGATTAATATCCAGAGTATCAGTAGAACATCATTCTTCTATAACAGAGAGACAGACAGACACAGGCACAGGAAGGAACACACACATTAACATGCAATATGAGTTTTCGTCTCGTCATCGTCACGGGAAAAAGGGGCGTTGACGAAATGTTTTCGTCATTGTCATGGTTGACGAAATTAACACTGGTTGGTACCTTGGGCTTCAATATGATCTGTTGGTGTCGGTCCACCAGGAACTTTTGACATCCTAATGCTTCCCTACTCTGACAAGCTTAATGAAGACACTACTTTGGTAACCTTGGGTAAATATCAAACGTTAGTTTAACCATGCTGTTACTTTGCATGGTTGGCTTGGGAATCTTTGGGGTTTTGTCGAGAGTAAGGTGAGAGAGACCAGATCCAGCAACAGAGCGAAGGCCGTTTTGATATCAAATGTCAATGATGTCACCAGAACTCCTCCCCTCTGAAGCCACAGCCCTCTGGGACCTGAAGATAACCTTGTCATGGAGAATGTGGGTAAAAAATGAACCATTTCTCTGTAGGTTTGGACCTGCTGTGGCAGTGCTGGCTAAGGGACCCTGTGCTGCATATATGTTCGTGTTCCTGATGGCTGCAGCTTGAGTTATAAAAATGTGTGTTTAATAAAAGCCTCAAATATGGATAAAGTTGGAGAACTAAGCTCTAATGGTGGATGATTGTTTTTCAGATAGGACCATAGTTGATGATCTGTCAGCGTAGCTGTTTGTGTTTCTGCTCTGCCTGCTTAGCGTGTTTTCTCCCCCTGTCATTGCGGCCGGTTGCTGCCTCTGACCCGCTGTCAGAGTGTTATTCACTCAGTAAACTTATAATCATTAATAATTGATAATAATTAATTAATTATAATAATAATTGAACTTTATTGATCTAACATTAGAGTAATTATGAGGCGAAACAAAAAAATGATAGGCGGTGAAATTAGAAAGAGTCAGAGCAGCTTCAGGCTGCAGCCAGCAGTAAAAGACTCTAACATCTTTAACTTTACATCATCTCCACAGTTCTGTGGGGTAGCAGGAAAAGTCAGAACTTAAACTGCCTCTTCTCTCAAAGCAATGAGATTTAAACACTTCAGTGTCTTTATAGCTTCCTGTTCCATTGAACCAAATGTTTTATGGTTGTGATCTATCACGGGTAAATCCAATATATTCCATTCTTTGCTTAGCAATAATCAACCCTGTGATGTCATAGTTTGGGGAACTGCAACATGGTGGTGCACTTACCAAGAAAATTAAAACAAAGCTTCATATTTTCTTTTACGTAAATATTGTTTTACATTTGTAATATAATTATTGATAATGGTTAGACTTGTGAATTAAGTTAGTTTGAACCTTTCCTTTACTTAATTCTGTGTTAAATATTGGTTTAGAAGAAATAAAACTAATGTTTACCAACATCCCCTCATTATTAGCCTTTCATTATGCGATCACAAACTAATCTGGTTCTTGTTTTAAAATTATGAACCAAAACTGAAAAACATTGAAAGGGTTTTCCAGTAAAGTTTTTTAGCAGAAACAAGAATGTAATTTCAGCATTAATGGCAGCATTAAAACAACTTAAATAGTCAGCTGGTTAAATTCAGTTTCATGCTTTCAGAATCAAAAGTTTTCCTTTTCTTTTCCCCTAGAAATGCTGATTGGACAGACACCACATTTTGAACATTAATCTAGTTCCCCTGGTATGTAAGGGAATGTAATGACAACAGGGACTGTATGTTGTTTACTTTTGTTAAAGATTAAGCAGAGCAGTCAGTTAATTATGTTTGTCCAAGCAAATATTAGACTGGCCAAGCAAAGCGCTTCGCTTTAACTGAATCATCGAGTCGCCACTGACCGACCAACTTGGATGAAATTGGATGTAACTTTAAAGACTGTCTAGGGACACAATCTAAAAGGGCTAATGTTGGGATCAAGTGTTGCTTATGCAACTGGAACTACTCCCTTCTGAAGACACACCCCTCTGGCGGAGTTTTTAAAATGAACCACTTCCCATTCAACTTCCTGGTGCCGGTGGCCCCTCGGCCGCCTAAGGCTAGTTTGAGCGCTTCTCAGCTGAAAGCTATGCTATGCAGTGACCAAATCCCACCAGAGAGGTCTATGCTTACTGGACCGGGTGAGACCACCTTTCCTGTGATTCAGACGGAGCTGATCGTAGTGTTTCATCTGTTCTTGCGATTCAAACCGCATGCTGCAGCACACGACAGCTAATGCAGCTCTGGTTACTTCAATCCAACTGCAGAAGCCACCGAGCCACAACTGGTCCTGCCTAAGACAGAGACTGAGAGCAGCCCAGAGGAGCTGCTATATGAGGGCCGTGGCTGCCATTGTAGCTAAAGCAAAATGGTAAATTAATTTGTATAGCACAATTCAGTACAAAGCTAAAGGGAGATGCCCTGGCAACTGCTGGAAAATTAACCGCTGCTTATTATTCTTATTCTTATTATTGCATCGGATGAATCCAAATCTCTTTGAGAGCTGCTGTTGGACAAGCGGATTGGACCGGAGACATGGGCCTGCAGGAAACCTAACCGAGCCCAAGACCTTCATTCCACCGAGCCAAAACAGTAACATCATCCCTCCCCTTTCCATCTTATGCTTAATAAGCGCTCTGTTTGGCTGAACCAGGTAGAACAGATAGTCGTGTTTGTGTTTGAAATAAGCATTCTGATTCAACTGCTGATGGTTTTAAGAGTTTAGATGAATGCTAACGCTCACTGAAGACGGAACGAGCCACGTGGGTCAGAAGACACTGCTGCAGTGGAGTGGCTAGCATGGTTAGCTCCCAGCTACCTCATGCCGGACACGTTGTAGAGGGCGGCATCGTTAGTCAACCCTCTGTTTCTTTCAGCTGAACCGATCTGGAGCAGAACCCCCTGGGGCCAGCTAGACTAACCCATTTCTCTTTCAGCCTCATCGCTGTTTAATGCATTCAAGATTCATTATTCATATTTGGTTGGTGATTAATAGCTTTGCTCATAGCCATAGTCTAAATTACTAAATTGGTGAAACACAACTGGATTTTTAACAGCTGGATTCAAGAGTCCAGCTCTTTATGTAGGAGACTAAAAACCATGACCAGTAAGCAAAGTTATGATCACTCAACCAATAATAGTAAATTAGTTAGATTCATTTGAACGACCAATTAATTAACTATGACTTCCAGCTGTAGTTAATCAATAGATTCTGGCAAACTTGTGGCGCTATCATAGCAAGCTGTCATGATGGGTTGCTCGGAAAAAGCCCAATATGCAGAACACCCACGGAAACGGATGAAAAGTTTAACAAGTTTATTGATCACAAGCACATGGAATAAACACAGGAACTGGTTCAGGGTCTTGGGGCTGGTTCACTGGAGTCTGTGTGGATGACAGTTCAGTTAGCTTGGATGCAGATGAGTTTGGATTTGAGAGTTTCAGGTTTATACATTGAGAAGTCCGGTTTAGGCTTTGAGAGAGGAACTGTTGGGTCCAGAGACTGTTTAGTTCAGCAGAGTCCGATAACCGCTTCAGCGTCTTACTTCTAGCGACCGCGGCTGCGGGCAGCACCTTGGCTTTAAAGCCAGCCAGCTCTTAGTCCAGAGCTGCATGGGAATCCAGAGAAGAGTCTTCAGGTTTGGCTCAGAGGGCAGGCTCGGGCAGGTTAAGCTCATCCAGAGCTCTCAAAGGGAAAACAGGATTCCAAACTGGATTTAACACTGTACAAGCGTCGCAGGCGAAGGATCTGAAAGGCAGGTTATATACTGTGGATCCCTTCTGATGATGAGATGCGCCTCAGGTGTGCAAGGCTCAGCCTCAGGAGGATCCATGGCGGACTCTGCTGGAGAGGGTGGAACCTCCAGATCCCCAACACAAGCGGGGTTTCCATTCCAGCTCAGCAGCAGCCTGGGAGAATCTAAGTCACACTGATGAACACTTTCATGTGAAGGTTTGGCCAGAACTAGTATGAAGTTCTGGAAAATGGTTTTCCTTTAGGAAGCTTGGTGTTCCCTTTTCAATTATATATTTTTTACTGATCTTGTGTAATATTCTAATTTTCTATTATGCTGAATTGTAGATTTTCATTTTCAGTAAGTTGTGATTATCAAGGACATAGAAGAATTAAATGCTTAAAATATTTTCCTTTGTATTAATGAATCTGTCTTTGAGCTTAACTTTATAAGTCAGAAAAAATCTTTTGAACTTGATCAATATTGTATAAATATTGTAAAGTAAATGATGTAAAACGCCTCGTTTAGTCTTTTCCTTTTCTTGAGCTGTTTTATGAGTTTATTTTGTCGAATTCATTCTTTTGAAGATTGGTTGAAAATCAATGTTTGACTTTCCTTTGTTGATTTTCATTATAGAAACCCTTTATCTAGATTCAAGTCATTTTCTGTGACAATTGTGATTTTTCTTTCATTTAACAAGGTGCATCATAAGAGTTCCTGAAAATATTCATATCAGTGTTTCATAGCTGCTTCTTTGGGGCTGGTGCCTATCTCCAGCAGACTGCTTGGGAAAGGTGGCGTACCCTGGACAGGTCACTAGTCCATCAGGGGACAACACACACACACCACCATTCACACTTACACCACTTCTCTGTTCACAGCTCTATAAGAATCATGGTGGACAATCACACAGACCCAGATGAGGCCCTCGGACATACGCACCTGTCTTCCTCGCCTGAAGGAGATCCTCCAGAGGACGATGAAGAATGAGACAGAGAGCCCAGCGAAGCTCAGGTCTGCAGGGCCTGGCGGTGCTGCCCAAGGACCGGTCTCTGAATCCCATCACATATCTGCTGACATTCATGTTGAAAGAAAATCCCAGTTTAAGGCCAGGAGTTAAAGCTTCAGCTGCTGTGTCTTTATGATTCATAATAAGTCCAGAATGACTGAACCACTGGAAGCATATTGATCCACAGTGGGTTTAGTGGGCCATAGTGGCAGATAGAGATGTGATACAGGCTCTATGCAGCTCACTGGGCCAAAGCTGTTCCTCATGTGGGCCTTTGGTCAGAACACAACCTCTGTTACAGACTGAAACCGCAGCTGGAACAAGATTTACTATAGGTCTCTGAAAGTTATGGCCATCTGGATATAATCAGATTCCCGCCATGAAGGCTAACCTGGTAGTAGCCAGATTGATGAGTGTAGAACTGAGTTGAGTTCTACGTTATCAGTCTGGGATGGCTGCCGTTCAGTCTGTCTGTGCAAAGGAGGTACGTTTAGTGCAATACTTTGAGCTGATTGGGTGACGTGGCCACGAGAACCCGCCTTCCGCTTTCAGCCAGTCGTAGGAGCGAATCATTGTCAACCAGCATCAGCAGAAATACCTAGCTTAGTAGCTTCAGCAACTTTTCTTGAGAGCCGCCAAAGGAGAGACGATGATCACAGTAGGATTCCTCTGCAGCTTCTTGATGTTTTCACAACCAGTGGACTAAGCTGATAATTTAAACGTTTTCCAAATCCTGCTGGGATTGGAAGAAAAGCACAGACATCTTTCCCATCTACAAATACAAAGTGTTTCTCTTTGCTCCTTTTTTGTTTTAGCTAAAACTGATTAAATTGTGGTATCAACAGGTGAGTCCCCCAGCGCAGCCATGTTGGTTATACCTTAACAAGGCCTTCTGACTGTCGTCATTCCTACATGTCCCGCCCCAAAAAACACTGCTGGCATGTCACTGGTCCGACTCACTGGTTGGTACGAGACGGACATATTAACAGGAGTCTTTCAAGATGGAAAACTCAGAGCGGAAGTTTACATGTGAGATGGAGCGACAGCATATCCTGAAGCATTTGATTAATTAATTGATTGACTTCATTGATCTCACATCGGAGAAATGTACTCGTTACATCGGCTCAAATAGTCAAAGGAGAACAAGAAGAAGGTGCCAAAGGATGAAAAAGGTGAGAAAGGTTCATTTGTTCTCAGTCTGCCATCTTTGATAGACCTTTCAATGTCATCCTCTGTGTTTACGCTGCTGTAACACTGATATTATTTGTGCAAAAGAAATGTCAGTGATAAAAGCATTAATGCATCCTCCTTTGAGGGATTGATGTAACAGATATGGTGTAGCGCGACCTTCTATTAAACACGGTGCAAATCCACACATGGACATTTACAGTACAAACTGCTGAAGTTGAAACTGTAAATGCAACTCTTTTTTAGAAAATCCAAACTTTTTAATGCGTTTTTTTTTTTATTCCCAGGGTTTTTCCAGAAGGGGTTTCTGCCCTCTCCTCCAGCTACCTTGAGGAGATCCAAGTCCAGCTGATAGACATAGTCTGTCCTTTGGCGCTAGTCCACCCAGCCAATGAAACATTATTATCTGCAGAAAACTAAAACAAATCAGACATTTCTCTCAAAGCCACGTTACGTAAATTTGTCCTCTGCCTTTAACCGGTCTGTCAAAGGAAACCTTTGGTAATTATCCTAACAGGTCCATACGCTGAGCAGTGCATGAAGGGTGTTATAAGGTTAAGGGTCTTTTTCAGGGAACCAAAGTGACATTCCAAGTTTCCAACCAGCAGGCCTGTGGCCCCTCCAGGATGCATACAGCCTGCTCTCCATGTGCTTATGAGCACATGCTCTCTGTAGGTAAGTGCTGTCTGCCAGGTTAGCCACTGAACCATATGACACACATTCACACCTCCATCACTGCCCCCCCACCACCTGGGTACTGCTGTTAGAGGATTGCAGTGAAAGAAATAAAGCCTTATAATACAGCCTGGTGATCTGTAGGTGTTTGGGTTTTATCCTCCACTTGAGTTTATGTTTCAGAATATCTCAGTTTTTTCTTATGATTTTAAGGTCTTGCCTTATTCAGTTAATTTCCTTATGCTATTTTTATTTTAATGTTTTTGATTAGTTTAGTTTAATTTGTTATCAGCACATTGCAATTTTTTTCTTTATTAGTTAATACAAAGTAAGGTAAATAAAAAATCTACTAAACACAGAGAGCTCCATAGCAAGACTGCATCATCCAAGATGAAATAAACAGATTACTGTTGCCACTTTAAATTAATATAAACAAATAGCAATGAGATTAAATAAAAATTAAACTAAAGACTAATTAACAATTGCTAATTTGAATGTCTCATGACAGTTGCTGTTTCAGTCAGACACATATTGATCTTGTTTTGGTTCTAAGATGCATAATATTCCAATGATTATAGAATAAATTGTTTATTTATACCTGAAAAATAAAGTTAGATATGTTGAACGTAAATTTTAGTTTTGTTGAGAAGAGTTTTATGTGAACTGATCTGATCTGTTTGTCACAGTTTCATTGATCACTAGAAAGCATGTTAAAAAAGTAGCTTTAATATAGTTCAACTATTTTTATAATTTTATTGTCGCTAAGGGTAAAAATTCAAATGTATCTCATTTATAAAACCATACAATCATCAACAAACAATGTTCAGATGTATGAATGTTCAGGTCTAAGGCTCTCTGTCATGTTCGGCTTGCTACATGCCCAAAGTAAACCAGAAACGCTCCAATTAAATGGCCATTAAAGTAAATAGGAGCCAAATTTCCAACATTAGCTCATGCTAACCATGGCAACTACAAAAAAGACAGCAAAAAAACACAATTTGAGCGAGGGTAGAAATAGATGGGTTGGTGAGTTAGGCTGATAGCCAAACCGTAAAAATTCAAAAAATATCCACTTGGTTTCCAAGATTGAAGACGCTTTCTCCTCTCTCCAGGAAGCTTCTCAATTCGGGAAATGTCTGGATCTCCGCAGTGAGTTTGAGTCTTATATAGACAAGGCCTTGTATCGCTTGGAAACATGCAATGGTAACCGCGATGAATGGGTCGTTTGGTTCTATCGTTAGCCTGTAATATCTGAAACCTGTCTATGGTTCTGAGGGTCGGTCGGTTAAGGAGGTATTGTTCACCGGCTGGAGCGTGGTAGGTCCTCGTTCCTCTGTCAAACCACCTATTATCCACAGAATGTGAACATTCCGTCCTCAAAATGTCCCTTTGTCCACAATGTGTAGGTGTACTGTGGAGCGGAGTCTTGTCCAGAGGAGGCAGCTCTTCTGTGTTGGGCCATGCGTATGCAAATTTTTATGGAATGACTATGACCTGCATGACTGAGAACCTTCATCAGCATGCTGATAGTCAAAGCAGTGCTCCGACTATGCCAGTTGTTGTTTCACTTCTGTCTCTCTGCTATACATACATTCAAATAATGTCCTACATTTGACTGATTATGAAAAGTTACAAAAAAATAGAAAAAATTAAAATCTACCGGCAAAAATGAAAATCTATAAAGCAAAGCTCCACTTACCGAGTCAGTGCAGCATCTAGAACCAGAGCAGAGAGAGAATGTTCATCTATTAAAAACATAATGAGATCTACGTCCAAAGAAAAAAAAAAATCGCAGCAATAAACGGCGTGTGATGGTTTCTATGGCGACTGAGGCAGAGAGGTGATTCTCAGAGAGATCTGGGAAGTTTATCCAAGTTTTTCTTTCTTTTTTCCATAAAGAGGTGAGAGAGATACGCTGCGCTGACCTGCTCTGTCTGCTCCTCCTTACTCTGGTTTCTGTGAGGCTCAAAGAGGATCACTATCCGTTTTCTGTCCTCCTGAACTCCTATCATGGGGAAAGTAGTCTTCTATTTAAATGTTTCATTCATTGTTTTTGCTCCAGTCTGTCCTGCTTACTATATACATGATGTGCAACTCCAAACTGACTCTTTCTCCGCTAGATTAACAGGTTTTATTTTGGATTTCCCCCCAAAGCAGATGTGTTTTACTTTGTAACCGTGCCTCTCTTCCTGTCAGACCCATGACATTGCTGCTGAATTGCTGCGTAGTCTGACTAAAATAAACCTGGGCTCTATCTCAGTCAGAACTACGCTGCCCCCTGCAGAAATCAAGTCTGGTGTGATCATCCCCATTGACAAGTAGAAAACAGGGTTCATTAGAAAGTACCGTTTCCTTTTTGGTGTGTGTAAACATTCGAAGATCCAAATGACATCGGCATATATTAGAAATATTTGTTGAAACACCTATTGATGTAAAGGTTGGATCTGATGGTAATTTATGTCACTGTCATTAATTCTGAATTCTGGAATAAATGACAGTGACCCATGACATATGCTTCCCCCCACCTGCCCAAAGATATACATAGGCTTGGAATTAAAATGAGTGTGACCCATCTGGCTAAAGTAGTAGTTGTGCTATATGCCATGATCATCTATTTTGGAAATTGGGAACCAGTGTCCTTATTTCATCTTGACATGATGACCAGAGAAGAGAATGCAGCCGCCCACCCCCCCACCCCCACCCCACCCCCCACCACCACCCCCTTCAGCCAAAGCAGCCACAGGCAAGTCACAGAGGTCTTACCAACCAGCCCCCTCTGTGTGAGGACAGTAAAAACCACAGAACATTCTCTCTTCTCGCTTTTCCCATGAGGCTGCCTGGGATGCACGTCGAAGAGGCAGCAAAAATGGAGATCCTGGACCACAAAGACCCAGATCTCTAGAATCAAGGATAAGCCATCATGGTGACCTTTCAGAACCAAACTGCTGCAAAACAGACCTTTTGCAAGAGAGTTTAAGAACTTATAGAGCCAGACACATGCGAGATAGGCTGCCTTGGTGTGAGTCACTGAGACAAAGAGGACCCCTGCTGTGAGTCTGACTGCTAAGCTGCTTCCAATGGACATGGACACAAAGGTTTGCAGGTCTGGCACAATTAGGGACACAACAAACAATATGTTGATCATTTCATGTGTTTACCGATGAGTAAAGACAAAGCTAACAGGATGGACTCCATGCTATGCTATGCTATACAGAAACTTGCTTTGAGCTGTTGTTTCATTAAGGTTTTAAACACCGATATAACATTAGTGTTCATGTGTTCCTCAAATGCTCATTACATTTCCATTAGCAAGTCTGACCAAGAGTCATTTAGTGGAATCCTGATGTCTATTCGCTGCTAGCTATTTCAAAGAGGGTAAAGAATCATTTAGCTAAAGGTTATTGGTTCCTGATTAAGCAAATCGAGTTTAATAAAACATTATTTGGCCAAATAATGTATATATTCACCTCATGGATTTGCATTGTGAATTGGTCTGAAAACATTCCCAATTTCTCTAAATTAGTGAAAAAGCTAATTTGATCAGATCCCAAATTCTTCCAGATAAACTTTTGGTTTCAAAACACAGAATCCATCTAAAAACTGTAATATGTTTTTCAACCATGTTTTCACTTCTCTTTGTACATAGTAGTTAGTTTAGTTTAGTTGAGTTTTACTAGTCTTAGTTGAGAGTGTTAAACTGAATAATATGTTTGACTTGGAGCTGAATAAATGATTTTTGTTAATAAAATCTTTTATTTTGAACAGAAGTTGTGGTGAATTTATTCCATGTATGTGCAGAAATAACTGTTTGACCATGATTAGTGCTCGAATCACTTTCATCTATTGTTCTAACACACAGTTAGTAGGACTCGTGTGTGTCATAAACAGTCTATAACAGCTGAAATAATATCTGATTAAATAAGATATTTTACCACCCCCTACAGGGGAGGGCAATAAAACATCTTAAAAGTATCAGAAACATACATTTCCAGCGGGCTGGGAATAGAATTTAACTATAGAATCACAACAAATTCAATTCAATGTAGTTTATTTATATAGCCAATTAGCAAAACACAAGTCATCTTAAGGCACTTTACAGTTCTGTCATGATTTAATTAAAGATCTGACCCAAAATGCAGAAGACATAACAGAGAGACCAGGGAAAAGTTTAACAGGTTTATTTAGTTTAATGAGATGAGTCCAGTGCTGCTCTGAACACTGCGTCAAACCGGAACTGGAAGTGAGGGGAAGACACTGCGGTTAGTTCAGGCTCAGTGGGGGAAAATAGACTCTTTGGCTTGAAGAGGAGGAATTTATGTATTATTGTGGGATGGCCACTCAGCTGTTGCCATGGCAAACAGCTAGTCTTCCTAGGAATAGGTTGCAGACTCACGTTTCCAGAAAAGGGTGTCCTTTATTGAATCCAGTCTGTGTGGGATGTTCCAGTGATTGTCTTGTTTGATGTTGGGCCGGACAGGGTTTACTCAGACTGCGGGTTGTTCCTTGGTGAACGGAGAAGCTGACTGCCACTCAGATTTCCTGCGGTACTTGAACAGGCTGTGGTGCAGATGAATCCCCTTGCTCAGTGTGAAACTCAAAAATACCTCTTTGGGGAAAGTGGATCCAAAATCCTGTTTGTAACCTCCCCAGCTCAGCTTAAGGCTCAGTTGATCCTTCCAGGAAGAGAAGGTCCGAAAATTTTCAGTTTGCAGGATGACTTCCTGCCGTTAAGAGGCAAAGCACAAACAATAATGTTGCAAGACTCAGGTTGACCACAAAAACTCAGTTGGACTCAACAAAACCTCAGCTTGGCTAGAAGTCACGAAAAACTGGCAAACCGAGGTAGTGGCGGTCAGCAGCTTGAAGAACACTCCACAGGTAATAAGACAATGCGAGCTGCAGGTGTGCGGGGAGGCCCAATGAAGACGGGGCACCACCTGGTGGAGGACAAAAGGAAACACAGAAACAACCAACAATAACTAGATTCCTGACAAGTTCAACCAGATCATCCAGTCAAATTGATTCAAAAGTTTTCTATCTAAGGAAAACCAGCTGATTGCATCGACTCATTGACTCTTCAGCAATCCCTCACACTCAAGCATGCTTGTAGCGACAGTGGAGAGGAAAAACTCCCTTGAACAGGAAGAAACCTCCAGCAGAACCAGGCTCAGTGTGGCCGCCATCTGCTGAGGCCCACTGGGGTTCAAGGAGACAGAAGCAGACATAGAAAAGAAGCATAGATACAAAAGGCAACTGTCAACCAGCTCCCACAGGCTGGCCCGGCCCAGGAAACACACACAGCCAGGCAGGCTGAGCTCCGAGTTAGTAAGCTCCCATGTCAGAGGATGAGAGAGAGCACATCCAGTTAGTCACAGTCAGAGAAACAGGACTACACTGGAAAACAGGCAAAAGCTCCAACATCTAGAAACAAAGGTGTTGATGGCAGCAGCACAGCTGATATTTCTCTCCAGGATGGAGTCACAGCCAAACAGGAACAGACCAGATGAAGCTACTATGAGAAAAAGCAGAGAGAGCAGAGCGTTAGAGATTGAACTAACAGATTCTGCAGAATAGGAGAACAGAGAGAATGAAGCAGAATGATGAAAAAGGGGTCCCTATGTCCCTCCAGCAGTCTAAGCCTATAGCAGCAGAACTATAGAGATAGCTCAGGATAGACCTGAGCCACTCTAACTACAAGCTTTATCAAAAGGAAAGTTTTAAGCCTAGCCTTAAAAGTAGACAGGGTGTCTGCCTCACGGACTAAAAACTGGGAGTTGGTTCCACAGAGAGAGGAGCCTCTGAGAACTAAAAGATCCTGCCTCCCATTCTACTTTTAGAAATTCAAGGGACCACTAGTAAACCTGCAGATTGAGGAAAGCTGAAGTGCTCTGTTAGGAACATAAGGGAACAATCAGATCTCTGATATCAGATGAACTTGGCCATTTAAGGCTTTATATGTGAGAAGGAGGATTTTTTAAATTCTATTCTTGATTTAACAGGGAAGCCAATGAAGAGAAGCCGGGATGGGAGAAGTCGCTCTCTTTTTCATTTCATCAGAACTCTGGCTGCAGCATTTTTTGGATCAGCTGAGCTTTTTTTTAACTACGGTTCGTGGACTTCCTGATAGTAAAAATTACAATAGTCCAGCCTTGAAGTAACAAATGCATGGACTAGTTTAAATAACGCATGCCCCTGGACGGGAGATTGCTCATTTTGCAATATTCCTCAGATGAAGACAGACTGAAAAATTCTTGCCCTATACTCCCTCCCCCTCACCCAGAATTTGACCTCCGACGTGGGCGCACCGGGTGTCATTACCACCAGCATGAATAACAAAATCTTACTGTATTTAACCTTATCGTCTCAGCCAGCAGTTTCAGGTAGGGTTTGATGTTGCCTCGTTCTGGCCCCGCGGCAAACATAGCGACTATGGTCCCTGGTGTCTCTAATGCTGCGGGCTGACTAGCGGGCTGCCACCCGCCCAGAGTAGGCTTCGTGCGGTAGATTTGTGTCACTGAGGTGGAGAAGTAAAACCAGGGATTAGAAGCATTGAGAGCGGGCTGGTGGTGATCAGTGGGCAGAGATCGACGACTACGCTTTCTGCGCAGCTGTCCTCCAATCGCCTGGCTGCTCAGGCACTGCTGGAGGACAGCTACGTGGGGGGGCCTACCTCTAACTCCTGGATGTTCAACAACCTGAAGCTAGCTCTAACCTAGGCTAGCTACTCCTTACTACCAGAAATAAAACCTTGTGAAAGCGACAAGTATTCAGTAGAGAAGTGCAGCACAAGGCGCTATGTTTCAAAGTGCTTTTAGACATTTAGAGTTACTTAAATTCAGAGATATCACAAAAAAATATAGTCAGGTTGCATTCAGTGGAGACTGGTGGAGTTTTCTCCCGGGAAACTATATTTTCAAATCAGACATATACCAAAAACCAATCATACATATACTAAGTTATCACACCAGTATAGTTATATGAATGCCAACAACAAAAAACATTATAAAAACACTTTATAACAACAAAAACCGTCGAGGTTTACTTTTTGTCCATAAATCGTGCCCTTCTAAGGCTTTGTGAAGGAAAATCTGTGTTTTGCATGGTCCAATATTGGGTCACAAACCTAAAAAAATAATGTAACAGTTTACTAACGGAAAAGCTATTATTTTTTAATATATAAAAACTATTTATTTTCTGAGAATGTGTTTATTTAAGAGCAAATATGCAAATGAACGAAACATGAAGAAAAAGTATGAATCTATATTCTATTATTTTCCATGTGAATCCCAGATTGTTTATTCTTCTTTTGCCTTTTTTCTGCAAAGTGCTTTAGATCAGTCCTAGCTGTCTCTATCCAGGCTGGATCAGATCCTGATGTTTTGAAAAAGGAGGCAGGAAAGCAGAGTAAAGCCTTAACCTAGCCTGCATGCAGTTAGCCTAGCCTTGAAGCTAAACCAGGTCCTGGATAAGGATGTTTCTTGCAACATCTCTCTCTTTCTCTCTCTCTCTCTCTCTCTCTTTCTCTTTCTCTCTCTCAAATGCTCCCGCGGCTCGATCTGTCAATTAAACGCCAAACGTCTGTGCTGTGGCGGGAGGTGGTGAGCAAATACACTTCCTGTCACCTCAGGTTGCAGCTTAGCTTTGCCCTGAGCCGTCCTATACGTTTGTATTGCAGAGGCGCTACTGCACATGGACAACTTTTAAGAAGAGTCTATGGGCAAAGATTTTTGTGCCCTGAGGCGGAAATACGTCACCAATCCGACCAAAAATGGAATAACACTTTACTAGTCATTGAAGATGAAATATTTATCTAGCGCATTTTAAGTCAAAATATTTTAAATATCAATTAAAAATTAAATTATAAAATTTTTCTAATGTCTTAATCAAGGTCACTGGGCAGTGCCCTAGCGCCCTCTATTGGCCAGTAGCCACTGGTTGCATCCATTGAATCTGATTGATCCTCTGTCTCCCTAACTTTTCACCAGGATCTGTAAGCATCCTGTTCTCAGTCAGTGGCATCATCAAGCCTAGCTGCAATAGGCCGCATCAATGCCAGTCCACAAGCCCCCCCATCCCTCTTTGCCCCAGCCTCCCAGACCCCCCATTAATCTCTATTGACTGCCTCTGGCTTTGTGTGCCAATCCTCAGCATTGGATTTGTCTCACTCGATGATGCGCTCCACTCCACTTCTCTCACATTAATCCATACAGTTATTACTTTTCAATACACTAATCATTGCCCCCCACAACCTCATGCCACACCCCCTTTTCCTATCATCATCACTCTGACATTGTTAGACATTTTAAACCAAAAGGAAACATTTGAGAGGAAGCTGGATAGAATCCAGCGGCTGAAGGCCAGGGATGGTAGAGATGCAGCTAATTCCTTTCTTTAGCTGCTGACTGGGAACAGTGGTTGACATGGCGCTCACATCTGGGTGTTATGGTGTGGGGGGCCTTTTCCTGTGTAAACTGGTGAGAGTGGTTGTTTTATATCTTTGTTTACCCTTCAATAAAGGCCTGGCCCAACTCTGGGGACCCCCACCTCCTGCTGGGCAGCTGAAGGTACTGAAACTGCTTAAATATGGATATTTGGCGAATAGAACATTAATGTGACGTAGTTATCTTTGGCCAGGAGGGTTCTCTGATTAGGACTGACTAAACTATAAGATTCTTTCTGAATAATAAAATAAGCAAATATTACTCCTTTCTTAATTTGAATTTAAATGTCTTTAATGTTCATTCCTTTTTAAACAAATCTGATGGGATGATCTGGTTGAATTGGTGCTATAGAAATAAACTGAACTTAACTAAATTTTATTTAGGAAAATAAAAAGATTTACATCTTGATAAAACAGTAACTTAATACATTCGAATAAGAATCCTAAAACTAGACCAGACACATCCTGATCTCATCTATATAAACAAATTTTCATATTTGTGGGCTTTAAATCGGTTCTACAGTAAATATCTCAGCCTAACAGTTTAAGATCGGCTCTGATTACTTCTAAAATATGACTAAAGAATGTTAAAACTTTACTTAATGGAGCGTCTGTCAGTCTGTGTGAATGTTAGTTACAGTTATGCACTGCAGTGCAACATCAATTCAATGCAACCATGAAGATTAATATGCATAATAGCTTAATGCTCTTTAACCCAGTAATGTTTAAACTTGTTTTTATTGAAAGTGAAAGTGTAAAAAATATACAAAAATCGTTACATTGTTTCTTTCCTTTCCTCTGCCATACTGCAAACATCTGATCCAATGTTGCTGGCAGAGAGTTATGCTTATTAAAATGGGGTTCTGTACTAGAAGAGTATGTTTGATGTTAAAATGCCTTCTAAATAGCTTCCATATTTTTAAGGTAGAGATGACCACAGGATTAGATGTTTAATGCTTAATTTGAACAGGTATTAGAGGAGACCAACGCTGGTAAAGAGGTTGATACACATGATCTGCTTTCCAGTTCACACCAGTTAGTATCTGGGAATGCATCCAATATGTTATTTGATGTATATTAACTGAAATTAGTCATTTCTGAAGTTGGGGAGGGCTGAACCACCTTCCAATCTTTGACTTTGAAGACATTCCTTAGAAATCATAGGATTCTGCTTGTTCTATATAAATGTGACACAATTTTATCTTTTTGACTGAAAAAGGATTGGAGAGGAAAATAGGGAGACATTAAAACTCAAATTAAAATCTATGCAAGATGTTCATTTTGATACAGTTTACTCTGCCAGCAAGAGTCAACTGCAAGACGTCCCATCTTTGTAGATCAGATTTAACTTTTGATACTAGTGGAATGTTTTTATGAACAATATATTAAAAACATGATGTGATGTTAATGCCCCAGTATTTAAAACCATTTTTTGATATCTTCAATTGTAAAGATTGGTGTGGGATTGCCATGGCTGGTTTATTTAATGGGAAGCATTCACTTTTCAATTAGTAATGTAAATAAAGACTGAGTGGGCAACCTTGCCTTGTACGTCTAGATAAAGTAAAATTCTGTGAACGCAACTGATTTGTGATTACAGATGCCTTAGCAGCATAATAAAGAACCTTAATCCATTTCTTAAATGTTACCCCAAAACCAAATTGTTTCAAAACAAAGAAAACATAAACCATTTCAACGGGGTCAAACGCTTTTTCCAGGTCTAATGATACCACTACTTCTGGAAATGTGTCTGATGAAGGACTATACAAGACATTTAGTAGACATCTGAAATATAAAAACTTACCTCTAATGAATCCTGTCTGATCTTCAGAGATCAAACATGGCAGTTATGTTTCCAGTCACACTGCTAACAATTTTGAGATTAATTTAAAATCAGTTTAACCCTGACAAAATGAACAGTCTACCCTGCATCAGGGAATAATTGAACATACTGAACAATAAGGGGGTCAGCTGAGCAGAGAATTTTTTAGTCTATAGGGAAACCATCAGGCCCCGGGGCCCCGCCACTTTCCATAACTGAAATTGCTGACAGAATTTCCCTCATCTAAGTGCTCTTTCTGACTTCTAGAAAGAGTTGGGACTTCTATAGTATCAAAGAACTTGCAAAAGAGTGATGAATCCCTCAGTGATTCTGATTTATACAAATTAGAATAATATTTTTTTAAAACATAATTTATTTGTTTAGGATCTGTAGTGTGTTGCCCATCGTCGTTTTCTATCTAAGAAATAAACTGTAAAGCTGATTTGGTCTTTAGTTGATGAGCAAGTAATCGTCCCGCCTTTTCCCCATGTTCATAGATCCACCAACATGATGTCAGTAAAAATCCTTCTGCCTCTGAAGTCGACAACGAATTATACTCAGATTATAAAGCAAACCTTCCTTTGTAAAGCAACAGATCTGGATATGTAGAATATTTATGTCCAACTCCAATATTGCTTTAGTCAGCTCTTGCTTTCTCATCTGCCTAAAATTATTATTCAATGCTGAGTAAGCTATTATTTCCCCCTAATTACTGCTTTAAAAGTTTCCATTAATAAAGATGGAGAAATATATTCTGATTCATTGTTAAGTAAAAAAGTATTGATAGCTATTGAAATGAATCCGCTGGATGATTGGTCTGAGAGCAATGCAGTGTTAAACGCGCCACTGTGGACCTCCTGTGTAATTATTCTGAAAGGATAGATCTAAGCAAACAGATTCTACTAGTGCAGAGTATTCTATTTTTACCACAGAACTAATAAGTTTTTGATCAATAAAGATATAATCAGTTCTAGAATATAAATGATGTACATTAGAGAAAAAGGAAGAGGTTTTATTGTTGGAGTTCAACCAGCGCCAGGGGTCTACACATGCAACCACGGAAACACACAGCCGAGGCAGGCGGGCTCGAGGCCAGCTCCCATGTCCAGAGGATGAAGAGCGCATCCAGTTAGTCACGGTGAGAGAAACAGGACTACACTGGAAACAGGACAGCGGCTTTCCAACATCTAGAAACAAAGGTGTTGATAGCAGCAGACAGCAGGCTGCGATATTTCTCTCCAGGATGGAGTCACAGCCAAACAAGGAACAGACCAGCCAGATGAAGCTACTATGAGAAAAAAGCAGAGAGCAGAACTTGGAGCATAATTTAGGTTGGAAGATATTCAGAGTACAGATTTGGTTTCCTGGTGTTTTAGTTTAACCGTCTCTTCAGTTAAAAATCCTTTACATACTTCCAATATAATGTCACATGCATATGTGGACATCTTTGTTGTCTCTTCTTATTTATTGAATGTAAACCCACAATGGTCAGGAAATTCACTAGACTTAAGTTCACATTCTATTGAGTCTTTTCTAGGGCTATCAGCGTTTTTGTCTAGGCCTCTTTAATCAGTCAGTGTGATGAAGCATGATTGAAAAGCAATGTCAGACTTTCCTTTGTTAATTTTCACAAAATTATTTTTTTCATTGTTACTTCTGTCAGATTCAAGTTATTTCCTTGAAGATTGTTTTTATTTTTATTTATATTTTATTGAAGGAGGGCTCCTAAATGTTTGTCCAACTGTAATTTTATTGCCTCTGTTGCTAACCCCATGTTGGTCAGCAGATTCATTCTAGAAGCAGTACTTCTAACTCCGGCAGAGTATTTATTTTATCTAGTATTTTATATTCTCCTTTGTTGAAAAAGTGTTTTTTTCATGTTGAATAAAAGGACGTTCCAACGACTGGGATATTCCTCATAGTTTTCATTTCATTCCAAGAAGTAGACATAGAAAGAATCACAAACAGAGGAATTGAGTGTGGAGTTTGGCTTAGAAATAGAAGCAGCCTTTGAAACAGAAAGAATCTTCAAAAACACTTTTAGTCCAATAAGAAAATAGAAAAGCACTGGTAGAGCGCAGACCTCCACCCAGCAGCATGTTTCCCCTGACATACTGGGACTTCCACCTTAGGTTAGTACCTGTATTCATAGAATGATAACTCCCTATTAAACAAAAACAAAACAACTGTGTGATAAACTCCACTTCTAAACATTTGTCCTAAAAAAGAAAGGATATGAGTGCTCCAGCAGAAAACACTCAGGAACTATATTAACTATATTTAACAAAATCTACTTAGTACGCATGTGGCGTTATCGGGCACAGGTGCGCCTGATATTACCAGAGATGGTTTACCATTTGAGGGACAGTCAATAATCCTGGATTATCTTATGTAACGTTGTTTTACCATGAACAGTTTCCTTTCCATCTTGCAAAGGAAATGTAGTATCACTCATGGACAGGAAGGTCTCCTCCTCAGATGGGGCTGAGAAAAGTTGATATCCACCTCCATGTCGGATCCTCAGTTTTACCAAAAAAAAAAAAAAATCACTCACTCTAATACTTTGTTGGACCGCCTTTAGCTTATCGAAATTATGCCACGCATTTCGCTGTGGCATTGTTTCGATGAGCTTCTGCAATGTCAAAAGATTTATTTCCATCCAGTGTTGCATTAATTTTTTCACCAAGATCTTGCATTGATGATGGTAGAGTCTGACCGCTGCGCCAAAGCCCTCTCTAGCACATCCCAAAAAGATTCTCAATGGGGCTGAGGTCTGGACTCTGTGGCTGACCAATCCATGTGTGAAAATGATGAGTCATGCTCCCTGAACCAGTCTTTCACAATTTGATCCCGATGAATCCTGGCTTTGTCATCTTGGAATATGCCTGTGCTGCCATCCAGGGAAGGGAAAGTCCATTGATGGAATAACCTGGTCATTCAGGATATTCAGGTAGTCAGTTGACCTCATTCTTTGAGCTCATCCTGGCTGCTGAACCTAGACCTGAGCGGCACTGCAGCAACCCCAGATCATAACCCCGCCCCCACAGGCTTGCACGGTAGGCACTGGGCATGGTGGGTGCATCACTTCTTACCCTGATTGGCCCATCACTCTGGAACAGGGTCAATCTGGACTCATCCAGGCCACATGACCTTCTTCCATTGGTCCACAGTAAAATCTTTATGCTCCCTTCAAATTGAAGCCTTTTACAGTGGTGTTCAGTCCCAATCCCTTGAGTTCCCATCGCATTGTGTGCGTGGAAATGCTCTTACTTTCAGTATTAAACATGCGCCCTGAGTTCTACTGTTGTTTTCCTTCGATTTGATCTCACCACACGTTTAAGTGATCGCCGATCACCAACATTCAGGATGTTTTTCCGGCCACATTTCTTACGTGAAGATGATGGGTCCCCACTATCCTTCCAGTTTTTAACAATGCGTTGGACAGTTCTTAACCCAATTTTAGTAGTTTCTGCATCTCTTTAGATGTTTTCTCTGCTTGATGCATGCCAATGATTTGATCCTTCTCAAACAGACTAACATCTTTTCCACGACCACGGGATGTGTCTTTCCACATGGTTGTTTAGGAAATGAGAAGCAAGTCCATTGGACCAGTTGGGGTTAAATAACTTGTTGCCAGCTGAATGATAATCGCCCGTGTAGTAATTATAATTATTTTATATATTAGGGAAGCTCTTTAGTTTTAGCAAATCACAGTTCGGATTGAGTTCCGCGGTTTACCGTGGTCACAGTTTTTAGGTTGGGTATATATCTTTATTGTTTCCCCGAAATCCCATAAAATTAAAGAAATTAATGAAAAAATCCCACAAAAAATTAATGAATTATAATTATTTTAAGTGATCCACGGATGGATCCACTGCATGAAAAAGTGGGATTTTTCGTCAATATACGGCACTGTAGATTGTCGTGGAACTTCAGGTTAGCGGCAGTTTTACGGCAATTTGCAGGCTTAGCCGAAAACTCCCGTAAATTGTCAGAAATTGGCGATGGAATTTCTTAGGCAGTGTTCCCCATGCCTCCCCATGGAATTCTAGGGGAGGCTTTAACATGTAAATGAACATGCTGTGAGCTATACAAATGCAAATCAGGGGTGCAGGGGGGGTTTATCCCCTGCAACCCTGGGTAAGAAAATCTCTGATACAAAGAGATCAGGTATAGCCTCTTACATTTTAGCTTGAATTGATTTATTTAATTAAAGTATAGAGACCAAAACAGATCTTTAGCTGACAGAGCAATACATTTAGAGCAGTAATTATTTTTTTTTAAATTTGCATTTAAGATAAAAAATAAAATGTTGTCTGTCAATATGCTCAATTCACAATTACTTAAGTGGAAAAGTTTCAAGAAATGATTCTGAGATGATTCACTTTATAACATGGCGCATTATCCTGTTGGAAGTAGCCATGAGAAGATTGGTACACTGTGGTCATAAGGACATAGGTCAGCATGCTAAATTGGTTTTAAGTGGCCCAAAGTGTGGCAATAAATATCCCCCAAATAGATGGTAGAAATAGATCAGGCTCAGTATAGCCTAATTATAGACTCTTACATTTTAGCTTGAATTGATTTATTTAATTAAAGTACGCTAGATTACTGTGTATGCAAATGTTATGTAAAAAAATACACAAAATAATTTACTTCAAAAATTAGTTTTAATCAGAATCAGTTGGCTGTAATGGTTAATTTTTTTTTTTAGATTTCCACTTTTTTTTTTTTGTTATTGAATATATAAGAAAACAATAACAATCTCAAATAACAAGTCAATAACAAATATTTCAATACAAGAAGAAATATCACAACTCCTGCTTTTGAAAAATAAAATTAAATGCACAGGCTGGAACAAAGTATAAAATAAAATAAAATAAATAAAAATAAATAAAATAATAATAGTAGTTAAAAGTAAATTAATCAGTGGGGACTACCAACTGAAATTCTTCAATTAACTCAAACAATTTAATTGCATTTAAATTCTGCATCTTTCTCAGACATCTTTTGAAAAGGGAAAGTTCATTTTTTTTTTTTGAGAGAGCAGAGATTGAGAGGGAGCATTTTGCATAGCGACATTTATGGATATAATACTTTGTTACAGAAGTTGATCCCATAAGTTTAATACTTCTTTACATTCATAAAAAAGATGTTTAGTTGTTTCCAATTGAGTTGTACAAAAGCCACAATTCTCAACATTAAACTTAAATCTCTCTCTTAAAAACTCATTTGAAGGATATATGTTATTTATTATTTTTAAACTGTGAAATTCTTTATATTTAGGAGGAATTGGGAATTTCAAAATAATTTGTCCCTGAGCCACCCGACTATCATAGATTTCTTAAAATTTTTGTAAGAGAGCTGTGCTTTTTGTTCTTCCTGGGTACATATTATTTATAGAATATTGATTCAAAAACTTGTTGTTGCATTTATTATCTCTAATGTCCACCTGCTTAAATTCAATCTTATGGAGACAAACAATTGCAATTGCAAACAATTTATAGGTGCATTACCGCCACGCTTCAGAATGGGCGGCGAGCTCTTCTCACGAGTCCTTCCGTATAACAATGGCGTCGTATGTGATTGGAGGAGCCTGATGAACCTTCGGCCCCATCGTCCAATCGCGTGTGAGCTTGTGCACTACGACTTCTCGTGAGACCAGCCAGCAATTATGCCAGGCATGTTTTGGATTACCTCAGAAGAACTTCATCTCAGTTACGTGTTTGTATTTTGTTTATTCGTGAACAATGGCTGACGTCTCGCGCGTTCAGCTTCCGCCTCAACTACTCTTAGTCCACAACTTTCGGCCAGCGCCAGAACTGGCGAGAAAGAAACTGCTGATTGCTATCGCGGACTGTCTCGTCAGCTTGCCCAACATACTGCCGACATGAATGAGAGGCTCACTCAGCTGGAGAATTCGATGCAATCCAGGTTGTAGTCCATAGAGGACAAGATGGTGGCTCTGCAGTCGAGCAACTGGCGGGGATAATATACGGGGCTTCGAGGAAGAAGGCGGTGCACAACGCGCCCGTTAGCGGTAAATAGCAATGTTCGTTACTGGTAGCTATGCTTTAAAAGCTTGGCCTAGCTTGCTTCAAGCGAAGATAAAAATTCTAACCCCAACCCTAGCTAGGTAGCTAAAACAGCCCTAGCCTAAAGCTTTTTATTAAAGTGTGGCACTGTGATTCACAGGAAGCAATACGCCGTCTTGGCACAACTTCGGAGACTAATTGCAGGCTACTATTAGCCGTAGCTTTGTAAAGATTCAAAGGAGCCAATATGCTTTCATTCTGCGATAAAAGGACATGGAACGGATGGATAGCGACCATAGCTGTACTTTTTCACGAAGACTACGAGTAAGCCTCACAATGGTACAGTGACCTCTATATTGCTTTCCCGGATTTGCCGCGATGTTGATAAAGGCGACATTGTGTGTAAAGTGACTTGTTTTAATGTTTTTCTTTCCTTCACTTGTTACTGTGACTTTAGCGTTTGATTTTTTTTTTTTTATTCATACCACTCTCATTTAATTGTTTTCCAGCTGCCTGTAAGGCGTATTATGATGAGCGGTATGCAGGTAGCTTCATAGATACAGGCTGCTTGCCAGCCAATTTCGTCTTGAGGCTGCTGCGCTGGCCCTGCCCGGAGTCGGGCCTGACTTCTAGCTGAAAGAGGGGTAAGACTTTATTGGCGACTATTCTTCAGGTGCATTGATAGAGGTGTTGTGTCCATATGCAGCGCGCTGATTCATTGTTTTTTTTCAGCTGCTGAAGGCGAGGCAGAGTGTGCTGGCAGATGAGGAAGTGGAACTCTGTAAGTCCGCCGCCGCCGTCGCGCCTCATGTCCGGACGAAGAAGATGGCGCTGCCGTCGGCGGTGTCTCTGGATGGATTGTACGGTGCGTGGCCATTTAGGTAAGGTCGGATCTCACTGAACTTTCTGTGTTAAGCTGCAGTCCCCGTTAGAAGCGATGCCGAAGTACAGGGCCACGCACAGTAGGCGCCTGCACATCGGACCTGCCTCGGAGGGAATGCTGCCTGTTACCTCCAACCCCTCAGGAAGCAAACGGACCGCTCACGCGGGTTGTAATTTTGGGATACGCATGTCTTTCTGGATATGCCATGTATCATAGTTGTGTGTTTTAATAAGAAAGAAGCTCTTTCTTTGCATAAACAGCTTCCTGGCTTAAATCTTCATTTCCTGTATAAATTCATTCATGTCCTTGATGGTAGGCATAATAATTGTGTGTAGTAGTGTAGGATAAACATAAATACACAGCATGCATAGAATGAATAAATATATGAATGAATAAATATATGAATATATATATATGAATGAATAAATATATATATATATGAATAAATATATATATGTAAAAATATATATATATATACCAACCAATCACGAGCGACTTTACTTGTTTAAAAAGAAGTGGTTCCGTCCAATACTCAGTAAGAAAATTAAAGCCTGGCGTGGCCACGTGTGGTTTTGCTGCCAATCACGAGCGATTTCATTTGTTTGAGAATAGTGGTTTCAGCCAATACTGAGAAGGTTATTCAAGCCAGACCTGGCCAGCGTAGCGGGTTTGCTGCATTCATATGCTACCTGGGGCCATTAGTACAGCTGATCGCTCTCCACATAACGTCAGAGTCCGCTTCCGACAATTTGTGGCACGACAAAGCGCGGACAAGCTTACGCGGGTTACCAAATTAGCCGGGGAAGCTTGGCCGAAAATCAGGCAGATCTGCGGGAGTTTACCGGGACGTTTCACGAGGGGACGAAAATCTCACTTTTCATGCAGTGATCATTTCGTTATGTTTTGCTGCTTTGAATTTAATCATCTGGCGCATATGCTCTCTACCATCTCCAAAGGAACTCAGGGGGAGCGGGGCCGGGAGCCAGAGTGGAGAGCTAGCCAGGCACTTTGCTTTGAGCAGCCGGTCTGGAGGGCGCAGCGGGGCGGAGGCGCTGGACGGAGGATGAGGGATTCCGGGGGTTAGCAAAGACATGTTGGTCATGTTGCTGTTAGCATAAACAAAACATGTTGCATAATGCTTGCACACTGTTGCACTTTATCCACCACTTTCTTCCCGCCCGTCGTGCGTAGGTCACTCTAAATGCAAAGTGGTCCCCACATACAGCAGACCTATAAAGTGATGCTTTAAAGTGCGTCTTCCAACTCCTGTTCTTTCCCACTTTCGCCATACCCACACAATTCTCCCACAACAACTGATTTTTTTTCTGCTACACCCGCTGCACGCTGCTTAGCTTCTTCTTCTTCTTGTTGTTTAATACTGGTGGTTGGCTTTGGTGCGCAGTACCACCACCTTCTGCTCTGGGTGCACTAATACTTGCCGCCTATGAGGTGTCTGTCACGATTTGGTTTAATGTTTCTAGATTGGACCCAAAAGCAGAAGCTGAGAGGCAGAGGTGAGTTCTTGGAGGGTTTAATCAGGCAACAAAAACAGGTATGAGAATCAGGCAACAAAAACAGGTATCCAAAAATCCAACTTAAAAAAATGTTAAACAAAAACAGGAATCCAAAAATCCAACATAAAAATCAAACACTAACCAGAACCATGGAGACATCAGGGAAAAACCAACAAGGAGCCAGGGTGAGGAAAGGTAAGACGAGGAACCAGCAAAGAGGGACTGCAGAGGGAGTGTATTTATGGCTGACTGAACAAAGGTAGAGCTAATGAGCTCATAGGGAGCAGGTGTGATTAGAGTTGACGAGGAAGCCAAGGGAAAAGAACACAAGGAGGCAGCAGGGGACAGACAGAAAAACCTAAGCAACTTAAATGAATCCAGACACACCAAAAAAGCTAGAAAACAATGAAAAACCTGGCTAAACCTGAAACAGAAAACTTAAAGAAAAACAACCGAACCAAGATCATTACAATGAGAAAAAGGAGCAGAAGCATGAACCCGAGGAGCGAAAAACACGCTGAGAACCGAACCCGAGAGACAGTCGAACCGGGTTCAGACGGTTTCATAAACTGTTCCATCCCTAATATATATATATATATATATATATATATATATATATATATATATATATATATATATATATATATATATATATATATATATATATATATATGTATACAACACAACTTGGGCAGGGTGTAAATACAGGCAGGAGGAAGTGCATACATGGAACGCCACAACCAGGTAGCTGTCATAGTGTACAGGAACATCTGCCATGAGTATGGGCTGGAAGTCCCAAGGTCAAAATGGAAGACACCTCCTAAGGTAGTTGAGAATGACCGAGCTAAGATCCTATGGGACTTCAAGATCCAGACTGACAAACAGGTGATGGCTAACCAACCAGACATCGTGTTGATCGACAAACAGCAGAAGAAGGCAGTAGTGATAGATGTGGCAATCCCAAGCGACAGCAACATCAAGAAGAAAGAACACGAGAAGCTTGAGAAATACCAAGGACTGAAGGAGGAGCTAGAAAAGATGTGGAAAGTAAGAGCAGCAGTGGTGCCAGTGGTAATTGGAGCACTGGGGGCTGTGACCCCCAAACTGGGAGAGTGGCTACAGCAGATTCCAGGTAAAACATCAGAGGTCTCTGTCCAGAAGAGCGCAGTCCTAGGAACAGCTAAGATACTGCGCAGAACCCTCAAACTCCCAGGCCTCTGGTAGAGGACCGAGGATGACACATACCCCCCCACGAGGGGTAAGAAAACAGTATATAAATGCTTTTGTAAAGCATTGTCAGCTGTATGTTTGTAACCCCTGTGTAAAAGCTATTACAGACATGTAAGCATGATAAATTTTAATTACTTTCTTTCTCCCCTTAATATTTTTAAGCTGCCACCTCTTGTTTGCTTTGGTTAAAAAATGTTACTGCAATATTTATGCATAACATGCTCTACTGATATGGATAAATAACACAATACAAAATAGGAATGAAATTAACTGCATATAGAAATAGTATACATGTAAAATATTTCAGACCTTTTAAATATGGTGTTTCTTGCTTTGTTTTGGGTTATAAGCCAGGTGGTCGGAGTAATCCTGTCACTACATTTGTGAAAATGATGTTGGAGTGTGTCTGTGTGGGGGGGTGGGGGGGTTGCTGTCTGTGTGTGAATCTACTGAGGGAGCCAAGGTGCAGCGGAGCAGATAGCTGAGCTCTATGCATACTAAAACCAACATTGCCACCGGCAGCTCAGATAGAGCTGGGGGGGCTGTTGGGAGGGGAAAGGTCTATGGGTGGTATGTGTTAGCAGGACTAAGATGATGAGTAGTGTTTCAGCCTTTTTTCAAGGGGGCGGGTGCGGGTCTATGTTTATAAGTCAGGGATTGCTGAAGGCAGAGGGAACAACATGGCACCCCAGGGAGCCTCCTCCTTATCTAACCTCTTGCTTCAGTTTATCTGATTACAGATAACCATAAGGAGCAGGATGATAGATCTAGAGAATGAAAACAGGAGCAAATTAGAGAGAATGCTGAGCTGACTGATGGCAAAGAAAATGCTGGATGGTTTTATAACCATTATAATATAAGGTTTAGAATACCCATAAAATCTCCAAGCTAAATTAGCTTTTTAAGGATTTTGTTTAATACTTTAACTATAAAGCATTGATATTTTATAGCTGCATAACTTTATTCAAATTCTAGAATTCCCAAATGCTACTTTTTCTTAAAAAAATAATTTTAGTATTTGTTTTTTTTTTTTGATATGTTGATATCTTTTTAATATCTTTTAGACTGTTATGCTTGTGCTTTTAGATTTAACTGCTGCACTTGACTGAACCTCAAAGTCTTGATCTGTGGTTTAGACCAGTGGGCGGGGCATCAGGGGGGCGTGGCTATGGAGGGGTTCAGGTCATATTTAGCTAAGCGAACTTTCTGGTTTAGCTAAGGTGACTCTATGTCCTGCTCTGCCCCTCTGCTCCTCTCTCATGTGGGGTTCCTCAGGGCTCGGTCCTGGCTTCTCTCTTGTTCTCTACATGCTCGATCCATACTTAGAAAGCGTTGAATTTTTTTACCATTGCTATGCAGATGACAGTGTTTTTTATGAACCTTTTAGAAAGATGGTTGCCTGCTCTATCAATGCCTTAAAGGCCTGGCTGTCTCTGAACTCTTCCCATTTAAATGAAAGAAAGTCTGAAGTGATGGTTTTTTTTGGTGACTCCAGTAGAACAGATCTCTTCTCTGACTGTTATCAAAACTCAACTTTTAACTTTGCTTTTAACACCTAGCAATATAGCGGGCTGATTGATTGATTGTGTCAATATTACTTTTATACCATACTACGCTATAAAGTGGTTGATTAGCTCCCTGTAGGCAGCTTTTTGTCCTGCTTGTCCAAGTCCAGTCATTCAGTCTCAGCTTTGGTGGCCCACACTCATGCCTGACATTAAGGATTATGTAGCAGCGTGTAATCAAGCTAAGTCCTCTTGGACTCCTCCCTCTGGACAACTACTGCCACAGCCTGGAGCTTCTCAACCTTGATCCCATATCTTCCTGGTCTTGATTGCAGGACTACCCATCTCCCAAGGTATTTCTGTTCTCCTCACCGTGGTTGAAAGGTTTGCCAAGATGACGCACCTTTGATTGGAGGAAGTGCTGCTCTTTACTTATGATCTCTGTAAGTCTGTCTTCTGGATATCCTCCCCAAACTGATGGCCAGACGCCCCTGTTTGGCTGGGACTCCATCCTGGAGGGAGAGGTGTTGGCTGTGCTGCTGCCAACAACATGGGAGCAGAGCTTGAACTCAGAACCTCAGGATCCAAGCTCTATGCCCCTAACCACTAGGCCACCGCTCCCCACTTCCACAAGCTGGGCAACCTGAGCATGGATCAGAGAAGAAACAATGGTCCTCTGGAAGAGCTGCATTGAGTGAACCAATAATTCAATGAGCATAGTAAAGCATGGCAGCAAAGGAGAAACTGGTCAAAGTTCATAGGAGGATAAATGGAAGTGAAAGCAGGATGTTAAGAAACCCAGAGGATCCCACAGAGGGACTTCCAGATGTTCTGGTTCCACTGGGTTTCATCTGGAGCTAGAAGCACTGAGGAGGAGAGTTTCTGATTTTTCTAGAACCTGCTGATATTTGGTTTGTCTAAAACCATCTTTCACAGATCAGGAATGAGCGCGTCTCTGATGTGCTGCCAAAGTCTCTGAAGATGTTCATCCAGATCTATTCTGGAATATTTTTATTGCTGGAAAACCTGATGATTTGAAAATGATCCAAATCTAATGAACAAATAAAGGAGGAACATGAACCCAAACATGGAAATTAATGTTTGCCTTGCAACCATAAGCTGGCTTAGAAGAGAACATGGTGGTTTAAAGGATTGAAGCCGAGATGAGGGAAGAAAAGTCAAACCAAATCTGGTCTAGAAAGTCTGCTTGTGTGAGGCTGCTCTCATGTGGACTGTCGTGCACTTTGTTCTAGTTTTGTGATAATTGAATATCATTTGAAAATAGTGAGATGAAGCAGCCTTTTACCCCCCCCCACCCCCTCCTCCCATCTGGGTCTCATCATCTGCACCCTGAGGGTAATGGAGGGTGTGTGTCTACATTTTCATCAGCATGTGCATGTGTATGTATAATACAGAATGATAAGGTCTCCAGGTCCTGCAAACCAATGTCTGTACAAAAGAGCATAAGGCGGGGTGTGTGCCTGAGAGTGTGTGTGTGGGGGGGGAGGATTCCTCGTAAGTGAGAAAACCCAAGGGAGCGCCGGCCTCCTCATGGTGATTGATGGTGGCGGGCCCCACACGCCCCTGCCGTCCAGCTAAATTAAAAGCCTATTTTGTAAAGTTGTAAAGAGAACAGAATGGCTAAAGGATATGTGTGGGTGGGGGCTGGGGGGGTCGGTGGGTCACAGCCGGGCTGCTCTCCAGTGTCTTTAGTATCATCAGGCCCTCAGAGGATAACCAGAAGGGGGAAGCCTCCCTGCCTGATGCTGCTGCCTGTTTCATTCCCACACTAACAGCAAGGGAAGCGTTTCCATCTGATTTGATGACAGAATCCAGATCTTCATCATAACTCTGTGTTTTACCTTCTGAGTCGCTCCTCCAGCAGCATCGTTTAGAGTTCAGGTATTGAGCTTTAGTTCTGCGTTCAGAGTTAAGGGAAGCTTCAGCTACCGTAGCTCCAGTTTTCCTCCTTTTGTCAAAATGTTGAACCTTTCTTTGTAGGATTTGTGTGAAAATATAGAAAGATGATGAAGTCCTGCTGAGTTCCCTGATGATGTCATTCAACCCTTATCCTATAAACTTACTCTTCCTTGTTTGGACATCATTTGCAAATCATTCATCCTCAATGTGAATTTAATAGAGAAGCGAGAGCAAACAGTCACATCTGTGCGGCTCCATGTCCCCCAATCAGCCTCCCCCCCGGCCCTCCTCCTCCTCCCAGAAAGAGGAGGGAGGAAGAACTGCCCTCTTTGAACGTGCCAGGTGACTGGACCCCCCATCGATCTGGGAAAATGTTCTTTTTTACCAAAATAAATAGAAGCTGCATCAGTTGGACCAATTAGATCCTTCATTGTCCTTATCACGGATATCACTGCTGTCGGTTTTATCACCACAATAATGTTCATTCAGATCAAATGTTTTATCATGAATATTTAGCAGATGTGCTGAGAGTGTTCATTGGTTGCTGGTTCATGCCTGATAGCTGAGGCAGCGACTGTGTGGTGATCTATCAAAGGCCTCTTCCTGAGAAACTACTGAGACAATCAGAAGCTCAGCAGGACCAACAGTGTTGGTGATGTTTTCAAGCTGTGTTGCAGAGATCAGACCAGCACAAACAAAGCTGCAGTCAGTTCTCACTACCGCTGATGCAGACATCATGCCTGTTTTTCCTTTAGTTCTTTATGAACAGGTACAGTCTGGCTTTGCAACGGACCTACAGGTTGAAGGATTTCCATGGTCAGATCTGCATTACCAAATGCCAGGGGGAAGAAGACAACCCTCCACCTGTCTTATTTAGTTCTCATCCTGTCTTGGAAGCTTATTCACTTCAATTCAGGTTATTTCTATTGCTATAGCCAGTTTGGCTATAGCCAGTTTTTCTCTTCATTCAAAGTGGTTTCTTTAGGATCCCCCCTTCAATACCCACAGTATGAGCAGAAGTTCAAAGCCAAGGGCAGAGCAGCCAAGATGTAGATGTCAGCTCCTCTGAGTCTGAGAACTAGATCAGCTGGACTGGTCCGCTGTGGGGAAGAGAGAGCAATGCAGGTGAAGCCCAAAGACACGACACTGAAAGCCAGAACCAGGGCCTGAACCATCAACCCTTCGATTTCAGGGCAAAGTCCTACGTCACTGTAGTCCAACAACTTTGTGAAGGACTGGTGTGGACATGTCCCCTCCCACTTTGGCCGGGTGAGGACAGTCCCCAACTATTATTTCTGCTTTTTTTCCCTTTCTGCTCACTTATATTTGCCAAAGGTGATAGAGGTTGGGTGCAGCTATCTGTGTTCAGATCTTTTTGAGTCAGTGTTTTTTTGTTCCTCTCATGCGCTGCTCCTATTACCCGCCTCCCAGTATGACATCATCGGGTCTGACGCTTTGAGACATCTGACACACAGCAGCATTAAACGGCATCTACTTCCATAGATATTTAAGTAACAGTTAGCAGACGGGTTAATTTAAAAAAATTAGAGATGCCACCAAAATATCTGTGCATTAGACATACGGAGCTTTTTCAGCTAAAAATGGGAACAGATTGTAAGTTTATACATAATATACATTTGAAATATAATACAAGAAGCTTGAGAAAACAGTTAGTTCTTCTTTACTGGATAAAAAAAGCTGGGCTTCTCAGAGGTTCCAGGTTTAAATGAACACCTTTCTTATTGTACAGACAGAATCAGACTGCAGAGACTCTACATATCTTGAAATTTTGTTTTTGGCATCATTATAAAGGTAAAGATGTTCATTAATCTTTTTAAACAGAGCACAGAGAGCAGTAGGGAGAGCTGCAGATTAAAGTTAAACAGATTTAGTGGAATATGCAACATGCCATAAAATCTATCTTAAAGTTTACCAGAAAATTTACAAGAAAAAAATATACTCTGCTATAGTTAAAATTCAATTAATTTCAATTCAGTTGATTCATATAGTGTCAATTCACTACACAGGTCATCTAAAGGCACTTTCCAGTTCACCAGATCATCCAGTCAAACTGATTTCAGAATCCTCTATATAAGGAAAACCAGCTGATTGCATCGACTCATTGACTCTTCAGCAATCCCTCACACTAAGCATGCTTGTAGCGACAGTGGAGAGGAAAAACTCACTTGAACGGAAAAGAAACCTCCAGCAAGAACCGAGGCTCAGTGTGGCGGCCAACTGCAGAGGCCCACTGGGTTTCAGCAGCCATCTGTAGAGGCAGGAGCACTGGGGTTCAAGATACAAAAGGCAACTGTCAACCAGCTCCACAGGAGGCCCCGTCCAGGAAACACACAGCCAGGCAGACGAGCTCCGGGCTTGGCTCCACATGTCAGAGGATGAAGAGAGCACATCCAGTTAGTCACAGTCAGAGCAGGACTACACTGGAAAACAGGCCAACTCCTCCAGCATCTATAAACAAGGGTGTTGATGGCAGCAGCACAGCTGATGTTTCTTTCCAGGATGAGTCACAGCCAAACAGGAACAGACCAGATGAAGCTACTATGAGAAAAAGCAGAGAGCAGAACGTTAGAGATTGAACTAACAGATTCTGCAGAGTGGGAGAATAGAGATAGAATGAAGCAGAATGATGAAAAAGGTCCCCTATGTCCTCCAGCAGTCTAAGCCTATAGCGGCAGAACTATGAGAGAGATAGATCAGGATAACCTGAGCCACTCCAACTAGAAGCTTTATCAAAAAGGAAAGTTTTAAGCCTCAGCCTCAAAAAGTAGACAGGGTGTCTCTCAACCTACGGGACTAAAACTGGTAGTTGGTTCCACAGGAGGAGGAGCCTGAGAACTAAAAGATCTGCCTCCCCATTCTACTTTTAGAAATTCTAGGAACCACTAGTAAACCTGCAGATCGAGAGAAATGAAGTGCTCTGTTAGGAACATCAGGAACAATCAGATCTCTGATATCACAGATGGAGCTTGGCCATTTAAGGCTTTATATGTGAGAAGGAGGATTTTAAATTCTATTCTGGATTTAACAGGAAGCCAATGAGAGAAGCCAGGAATAGGAGAGATATATGATCTCTCTTTTTCATTTTCATCAGAACTCTGGCTGCAGCACATTTGGATCAACAGCTGAAGGCGTTTAACTACAGTTTGTGGACTTCCTGATAGTAAAGAATTACAATAGTCCAGCCTTGAAGTAACAAATGCATGGACTAGTTTCTCAGCATCACCCCTGGACAGGATATTGCTCGCTCATTTTGCAATATTCTCAGATGAAAGAAGGAAATTCTAGAAACCTCTTTTGATCTGGGATTTAAATGACAGGTCCTGATCAAAAAAATAACACCAAGATTTTTTACTTTATTATCTGAAATCAGTTTAATCCCATCCAAATGAAGTGACTGGCTAATCAGCTTCTTTTCAGAGACTCTGGTCCAAAAGACTATAACTTCTGTTTTGTCTTCATTCAGAAGCAGAAAGTTAAGAGTCATCCAGGTTTTTATGTCTTCAAGACATGCCTGTAATCTATGTAATGGGTTAGCTTCATCTGGATTATAGACAGATATAGCTGGGTATCATCAGCATAACAGTGGAAATTAATCCCCATGTTGTCTAACTGTAACTCTACACCGATTGGGAGCATGTATAAAGTAAAGAGAGTAAATCCTAGCACTGATCCCTGTGGTACTCCCACAGGTAACCTTTGAGCATGAGGAAGATTTGTGCAAATGAAGCATATCCATATTTTTCCGGATAGATGGATGGAATTGGAATTGTACTTCTAGGCATGATATATCGATTTTTGCATCAGAATTTACTGGTATTCATAATTTTTTAATACATTGATGTTTTTGGGCCCTATATATATAATGCACTAAAAGGCATCTCTCCAACTATCTATGAAGATAAATATCAGTGTATTGTGGTTCTCTTGTGTTTTCAACAATAGGAAAGAATTCAATAAATATAATAAGTGTTTGAGCTCATTTTTGGAAAATACAAAAAACTAACAAAATATAATAAAAAATGTAACAACATAATTACACAACATCTTTATCAGAGAAAACAGGAAACCGATGAACCATCAAACAAACAGCTAATGGCTTTTTATTTTAGCACCACACTTTTTTTTATTTTATTTAGGTCCTTTTGATTTTGTATTTATTTATTTTTTTATTGCAAAAAAAAAATGTAGTTTGACTGTATTGGCACATATCTCACTTCATGCTCAGTGAGAATCACACAGAGAGATTGCCAGGGGCACCTAGGATGGGGGGTTCAGCTGTTCATTTAGCTGTTCATGCATGAGCATGTGTGCAATTCAAGGAACTTGAATTTGATAGGACAGACAAGCGGCTCTCTGTGATTAAGAATAAATAAGCCAATAAATATTCAATCAGGACAAGAGGAGGTATGATTAAAGGAACTGGAAGCCAAGATGGGATGAGGTCAGCTTTGTGTGGGTTGGAAAACACATAAAAGAAAAAAAATCACACAGCAAATCTTTTTCATGTTATCATCTGTTCATAATGCATTGAATAATGATGTGAGAATGATGAACAAACAATGCATCATCCGTATGCTGAGATGCTTTAAAGATTTGACCATGTGTGTTTGAGGCGTTGTAGCACAAATAGAACATCATTAGCCTTAACAATTGGATCTCATGCACATCAGCAGCCCATGACTGACGTCCCCTACTGGCATGGGTGGTGGCTGGGTCTTAAGACGTAACAGTTCACACGCACATAAGATTCAGTACTATCTCTGTCACAATGTTAACTCTAAAGCACAAAGTGTTATTTTTTATCATTGTAGAGTGGACCAGTACAGATGAATGGATCAGATCAATCTCAGCAATGTATCATCACATGGTCCAAAGTATGAAGATGAGTATAAGTGGGACTCTGCACATTTTAACAAAGCTAATTAAGTCTTAATGTGTTTTCACACCTGCAGCCTTGGCTTGAATTAAATTTTGATCTACCTGAATTTGGTCCGGCTTGGGTCAGTATGAAAGTAATGCAATACTGATGTCTGAAGATTTGGACTGGGTTTAGCTCAAACTGAACTCTGGTGTGCATTAGTTGATGTCTAAAAACAACCATGCTGCAATAATATAATTTTATACTATGGGCATAAATGACCTTGTATGTCATCAGTATCTTCGCCAGATGATAATCTCATTGCACATGTTAAGGAGCATAGATCTGCACTTTTGTGGGAGAAATCTTAGCTCAACAGGGACAAAAGTATTAGAGACCACATATTCTCTTTTGCAGCAAATGGAAAGATACTGTTAACAGCTCTACTTAATCACAAACACATCTTAATAAGTTTTGCAGTTAAACTATGTTTCATACTTTCCCTGAACCACATGAACATTCTCTGCCAAGAGCTTTTTCATAAACCTTTTATTGTTTTAGACATTGTCTTCTTCCTCATAAGTCATTCCAGGGTCAAACTGACCTGTAGGAGAGGAGCCGAGGCAAAGTGGATAATCATAATTATTGACTGCAGCAGCTGGAACACAGACAGTTCTGTTTATACATAAATATATCACTGTTTTTAGGGCAGGGTTTCCATTTGGGTTCTAACACAAAGTAATTCTATGCAAAAGTGCAGAGGGAAAGGTTAATGGCAGTCAGAATAGAGATGAGAATAGCAGCTGAGGAAATGGAAGAAAAGCTGCCATGAATGAGGACAGATGGAAGCAGTATTCAAGGTGAGACAGACGTTGGGAAAGTTCAAAATGTTTATTAATACAAGACATAAAACAGAAGCGCTGAGCTGTGGATCTGTGGACAACAGTTGCTGCAGTGGGGGGGGCACCATCCAATCACTGACACTCTGGAGGGAGAAACACAGGTAAGCGACTACGATCATCTGACAGGAGAAGATTATCTGTGTAAGTCACTTACCTGGTTAAACAGTTCAGTCCATCCTCTCCGTGAAAGGTAGGATCCAGCTGTTGGCCTGCCAAACTAGCTGCAGCGCAGAGCTGCCCAGGGTGTCACTGATCAGCAACCTCAGTTGGCAGGCAGGAATCCAATCCAGGTCAGGTAAACCCATCAGACCAGGAAAGTTGAGGAATCCAGGAGTCCGCAGCCCGGTAAGGGGTTCCTATCCAAACAGGAACAGACAGATCCAGGGTCCTAGGAATCTACATAGTTTGAAGGCAGGTTCAGAGCTACATGAGTCCAGCTGCGAGCTCAGACAGAAACGCTCAGATGGAGACAGGCAGGCTCATCAGTTGCAGGACAGAGACAAGACATGGTACCAGGATTACTGCAGAACTTTAAATTGATCTCCACCTAGGAGCCAGGACACAATCACCAAGACAAACACCAAAATCCTCTCAACCCACTGGCCTGCGGGGACATGAACGTAGGAATCCCTCAAACTAAAACTAAAGAACAAAAATATGACAAACATCAAACAATGATCTGGCCCCGATAGCTGGGCTGAGCCGAATATAAAGCAGAACCAACAGGTGGAAGAGTGATAATTAGAAACCAGAAGAGTTAGGCAGGTGAGTAAAATGAACAAGCAGCAGGAATGTGGACACCTTTCAGTAGAAATCACAGAGGTGCAGGTCTTTGCATAAAATATATACTAACCTCTTGACATCAAAGCATATGATCTATACATATTGAAATTTAAAAAACAGGCTAAAAAAAAGATTACCTTCTGGGCCAGCTGGTATCACTGGGTATAACTTAGGTTGGTTTTAGTTTCTTAAAATTTGCTATTATTTTTAAATTAAGCTGCCTGTTTGGTAAAGATTTATAAACTGTTAGATTTTAATTTATAATTAAATATGTACAAAGACAAAAACACAGCTGGTTAGATAGCGTTAGCATTCTCCAAATAAAGTATCCCTGGTGAAATGACAAAAATCGGTTAAAAGGCCAACCTCAGCCCACCGCTGACATAATCATCATCATACTTGTAATTCATCACTTATATACAGTAATGTGTAATGTTGATTGTTTTCTAATTGTCAAACTCATTTAGGTGACATTCTATTCTAAAATATGGATGAATGTAGTATCAGAAAATGCTCTTTTTCCCTCTTAGTCTGTCTTTACATCAGCAAACACAAACCTTACGATTAACAGCTGGTATTTTCTATCAGTCTGCTTCCACTACTACTTCTGATTAACCTAATATACTCTGAACTCTGCTGATCATTTTCCAGTGTTAGTTTGAACCTGCAGCCTATCAGTGTACATTCATGTTTTTCCAGGCCTTCGTCCATCTGTGAGGTGTTAGCAATCGTACCGTCCTGGGGGCCAATGCTCTCTAAAGAGGCATCCATCTCTGGGGGCCCTTTGTATTGGGAGGAACATCCAAGGTCACCGGCTGACAGACCTCCCTTTGTGCTCTCTTGTCCGTTGCCGTATTCCCGTGACTCAGGATCCTTGGCCTATTAATTGACCTGACAATGATAAAGGAAATGAAAGTGGATGCTATTTGTCTCAAATGCACCCTCATTCATATTATCCCAAAGACAAATGGATCCTGTTTGAGCTGCTCTGATTTTTTTAGTGTTGCCATAAAGGCTCTAGGCTGTGAATTTCTGCTTGGTCTAAGCTTTGGTGCATACAGTCTGAATAAGTGTCATCTGTTTGACAATAAAACTGCTTTTCTTTGTTTGCATCTGGTGTTTTCCTGCATGTGGGTCAGCCTCATGACAGTGTGAGGATTAAATCATTGTACATTACAAACCAGAAGTTTACAAAAACTTTATAAAAAGTGTAAGTTTTCATAGATCTGTCATAATATTTGGTACCTTTGTCCTTTAAGTGGACGACTTGATTCAATCGCTTTGGAGATCATTCAAAAAGTTTATCACCAGTATTGGCAGGAACCTTGACCAGTCCTTCCTGATAGAACCGGTGCGTCCTTCGCCGGCGTCCTGCTGAAATTCAGTCACACACAGACTCTTCATCACTGCAGAGTCGCCCTGTGGTTAGGCTGTATAGGCAAATGCTCAGGGCGCAGTTCATCCAGGGGGCACTGCGATGGTGGGAATGGAAGAAAATTATATATATTTTTTTATTTTTGCAGCACTAGTGGCTCCTTTTTCTGACAGTAGGCTGACAGGAGAGGGGGTATGAGAGAGGAGGAGAGACATGCAACAAAGGACCACAAGCCGGATTTGAACCCAGATCAGCCTCCGTACATTGGTCATGCCCACTAACCACTGCGCCACCTGCACATAAAAGGGGAACTTATATTTTTAATTTCCTACAAAAACTGATCAATATTATTATGAAAAGAATACGCCCACATTAATGGTACTATATAGAAAAGCCTTTTAAATAGAAATATGAAATTAAGAGATTAGCGTTTACCTGCTGTCTGAGAGGCGGGGTCGAACGGTCTGACATGATGCCTGAAAGCAACAAAACGAGCAAAATGTTCTGGTGCCCAAAAAAAACAATAAAAGAAGAGGAAGAAAGACGGGACAGGAACAGAGGTGCAGTGAAGGCGATCAGGTATGTAGTGGTATGTTGCCGAACTACAGTTTTAACTTTTAGGTAAACAAATAACCAAATACACACAAAAAGGGACTGGCCAACACCAAACTAAAACAAATTCCACTTTCCAACCAAATCGAAATCACCCGAACATGAATAGAAGCACAATTTTCCACCAAAACATGTCGTTATATATAGCCAAAGAAATGACATCGATTAATTGTCTGAAAAGGGCTTTGAAGAAGTAAAACTTATTTTTCATACCCCCTCTCCATCTAATTGCATTTACGTAATTTGAAGGAACCCTCTTGTTAAACTTCTGTGTTTTTATCCAATATTCACAAAAAAATTAATAAATACATACCTACACAAGCATATCAGGCCAAAATCCATTTCCACGTTTCCAGCCTTGTACGTCGGCACTCTGAGTACTACTACCCCCAAACCCCCAATCATCAGTGCCACAGCCCAACACCACAGTCCCCCCATCCCCCCAACCCCACCCACCCCCGACATCCACCTCCCCTCCTCATCACAGTACATGTTGAGAAACATAAGTTGGAGCCTTTTTTAAATACTCATGCTTGGACATTGCTTCAGATGTTAATTTATTCATACATTTATCCTCTACCCCCAAAGATCTATGCCTTATAAAATACCTATATAGTTTGCTTCTTTTTTTTGCAGGCATTTTGTAAACCCTTTGTGATCCTTAGAACTTCTGAGTATCTGTTTTTGTGAGAGAACATTATTAATGGTCAGCTTTTATTGCATAATACTTTAAAGATATTCAGAAAACGATCATATTCTATATCAACATTATCTCCTTTCAAAACACCAGTTATGTTTCTTTTGTCATGATCTTTTTCAGCAGTCTGACCCACATGCAGGAAACCACTCAGAGAAACCAGGGGAAGGTTTAACTGGTTTTATGGAAAACAAGTCGAGATGGGTCCAGTGTTACTCTGAACGCTGGTGAACCGGCACTGGAAAGTGAGAAGGGAAGTTCAGTGTTTAGTTCAGGCTCAGTGGGAAATTTCAGCTTTGAAATGCAAAAGCAGAAACGGCAACTGGACTCACGTTTCCAGAAATGGTGTCCTTCCAAGAAATCCAGTCGGTGTGGGTTGTTCCAGAAATAGGTTGACTCATTGGAGGGCGGACAGGGTTTACCCAGATTAAGTTGGTTCCTTTAGGAGCGGTGGAGCCGACTGCCACTTAGATTTCCTGTGGCACTTAAACGGTACGTGTGGAGATGAATTTCCTGCTCAGTGTGAAGCTCAAACAATCCTTTCGGGGGGGGAGAAGGTCCAAACCTCCTGTTTGCGTGCCCTGCTCAGCATGAAGCTCAAGAGGATCCTTCCAGGGGGAGAAGGCCCAAACATCAAGTTTGCAGGATGACTTCCTGCCGAGAGGCAAAGACAAAAACAACAAGGTTAAGAATCAGGGAGACCAAAACTCAGTTTGACTCAGCTAAACTTTGCAAGAGTACCCAAAACTGGCAAACACTCTGGCGTTGAGGTAGTGGCAGTCAGCAGCTTAAGAGTCCTCAGGTAATGAGCCAACCATCCGCAGGTGTGTGAAAGGGCCAACGAGAACAGGGCGCCACCTGGTGGTGGAGGGAGAAAATGCAAAAACACAAACCACACAAACTGGATTCCTAACATCTTGTTTTTAATAACTTTATTTTTATTGAGCTTTTTAGAATACAAACAAAACTGCAGTCGAAACAATACAAAAGATAAGAAAAAAAGAAAAACCATCCAAACAAATCAGACATACTAGTGGGAAAATCTAATTCCAATATCCCAAAGATCAAGGGCATCCTTCGTAACCCAAGTTAGTCCTGTAAAGTTGATGTGAAGCTTGTCCATTTTTCCCATTTGGGTTGACATTTTTCTTCCTGTGTTCTCAGTCTATGTGTTAGAATCTCCGTCTCATATAATGTGTTCACAGTCTGTATCCATTCCTTTATGGAGGCGGGATCCTATTGGCCCCACTTCCTGGTTATTACCTTTTTGGCAGCCAGCGGCAGAATTTTAAACAAATAACAGTCATCATTAAGAACAATGTTGTCCAAAAGGCCCAGATATGGAACCAAACCAATGTTAGGTCCTGTGTAACCTAATATTGTTACTATCTTTCTGTGTATTTCGTTCCAGAACTGAGTGATTTTAGAACAGAGCCAGAAAATATGTACATGTTAACATTAGATGCTCCACAATTTCTCCAACATGGCTGAACAGTAGATTTATATTTACTGATAATTTTAGGTGTTATAAAGAATCTGATTATATTTTTCCAACAGTGTTCTCTCAGAATTCTGGAAGAGGATGTCGTAGTTTGGGTCCTCCAGATATTCGACCAATCGTCTTCCGTTATCTGAATTTCTAATTATTTTTCCCATTTTGTTTTAATATCTAGAGTGTTACAGCCTCTATTTTCCAACAGACATTTTTAAATTAAGGACACTGTTCTATATTTTTTTCCCTTATAACATTTTGACAATTCCATTTTCGTTTTGGTCTACTCTGTGTTTTATCTCTTTATTATAGACGTCCCTTAATTGTAAATATCTAAAATAATCTTGAGTTCAAAGGGAAAATTCTCGTTGTAATTCCTGGAAAGTTTTAAAGTACCCATCTTTAAGGATTACACATAACGCTGTGAAACCTCGTTCTGTCCATTGTTTAAATCTTAGGTCCTGTGTAAAGTATTTGTTGTCGGCCACTGAATCAAACTCAATGTTCCTCTAGTTTACATTTCCGAATTATAAGTAACCATTTGCCCAGGGTAAAACCGGTAATTGCATTAACTTTCTCAAGTGTATTCTTAGTGGTCTCTATATCTCCAATGATACTCCGCAGTTCTCTTCCATGGACTTTTTGTTCGATATTTTTCCATTTCGCCTCGGAATTTATGTCACTTATATTTATTATGGGAGTTATTCGGGCAGCCTGGTAATATTCTCTGAGATTTATTAATAAATCTAATAATAATATTACATTTTTTTGTGTTCCATATGAATGGGGATATAATCCTGTTCCAGGTTTTAAACTGTCCGTCCGTGATTTCTATAGGTAATGCCATGAAGAGGTATAATAACCTTGGTAATACGTTAATTTTAATGGTTTCGATTCTAGAACTAAAATCTAGTGTTAGAGCGTCCCACCTTCTAATGTCCACTTTAATTTCTTGGTCCACTGTAATAAAGTTAGCTTTATATAAGTCATCTATATTTTTTGTTAAATGTACTCCTAGGTATGTCATCATAGTCATCATAGCGTTCCGATTTAAATTATATTGTCTATAAATCTTTTCTGATGGTGAATAACCAAATGTCAAAACCTGTGTTTTAAATTTAATAGTAGAAGCCAAATATCTCTAACTTTTTGATCAGACAAGGCAGTGAATTTTCTGGGTTTAATATATAGCATATTACATCATCTGCGAACAAGCGTATTGTATGAAGTTCATTATGTATAGCAATACCCATGATATCTTCATGTTGTCTCAAGTGTTGTGCCAGTGGTTCAATATAGATTGCAAATAGTGTTGGTGATAGACAGCAGCCCTGGTGTGTGGAACGCTCCAGTCTTATATTGTCAGTTAGTTGATTCTGGTGACTGGGGATTGGTATAAGGTCCTTACTCATTGTACAGCCTTTCCATTGAAGCCAAATTTTTCAAGTGTTTTATATAAAAAGTTCCAGCTTACGCTGTCAAAAGCTTTCTCTGCATCGAGACTGATTAGAACAGCTTTTATTTTTTATTTTGAATATGGTCTAATATGCAAAGTGCTCTCCTGATATAATATGGCGTTTGGCGACTTTTATTATCTCCAATGAATTGATCAATTGGATTTGCTAATATTGAGGAATACATTTTATAATCCATGTTCAGAATAGATATAGGTCTGTAGTTGGAGCGCATCTCGCTTTTCCTCTGTTTTTGGAATGACTGTTATAATTGCTAATTAAATGATTTTTCTAGTAATGGTAGAAGATCCTCACTGAAAGATTTATAGCACATGGATGGCAATCCATCACTACCTGGTGTTTTACCGTTTTTTAGTTTATTAATTGCTATTGTGTTTCTATTTTTGTTATGTGAGAGGTGAGTAGTGTGTTTAGGGTTTCTCCAATTGATGGCAAGTCAAGTGAATCTAAGAAGGTTTCCATCTGTCCATCTTTGGCAGAAGGAGGTTGACTTTATAGTCTCTGATAGTCCGTCCTAAACATGTCCTCAATAGTTGCAGGGTCGTATGTCATTTGATTTGTTCATCATCCTTTAATTTGTAGATATTTCTCTCTGACTGTTGTTTTTTCAGTTTCTTTGCCAGTCGTTTATTTCCTCTGAATCCGACTTCATGATAAGATTGTCTAATAGATTTATTTTCAATTTCATATGTAAGTATTTTATCAATGTTGTTTCTTAAATCTTTTATCTTAGTAAACAGGTTGGGATCTTCAGTTAATTTGTCTTGTTTTTCTAATTCTTTTAATTTAGTTCTTTCTTTATCATAGGCTTCCACTCTGGATTTCTTAAAAGCCATAGTTTTTTTATATACATTTTCCTCTTAGTACTGCCTTAAGCGTGTCCCAGAGTATTACAGGATTAAACTAGACTAGGAAGGATTCCCGTAGACCTGTGGAGTGATATTTTCTCTCCACTTTCCTAGCATTTTGCTTCAAAGTACGCAGCTCAGCATTAAACCAAGGAGCAAGCTTTCTATTTGTAACGGTTTTCATTTTCAAAGGAGCTGCGTTGTCTAAGACAGGATTGGAACCAGGAGCTGTCTGTATACAACTAACAATCACATGTTCTGACTTTTCCATAAATATTAACTGTTAAACACTCAAATGCATCTTTAGTGACGCTGATCATGTTTTATACTATTTTATACTTTAAGTTTTTGTCAACATATACGGCTACTCCTTCCCCAGTTTTCCCTTCTCTAATGATGTAATAGATGTCATAGTTTTGTTTCTGTTCAAGTTTTATCTTTGAGTTTTTATTGGTCTTATTTCCATTTTTGTGTTCTAGTTATTTTTGATTGTATTTGGCTACCTTCACACTGCAGGCCTTGATGCTCAATTCCCAGTTTTTTGAGAAATACGATTTTTTTTAAATTGCCGTTATATATATATGATATATTATATATTTCCAAATATATATATGCAATTTCTATGTGATCTCCTGTGTGAACTGCAGTCATACAAAGCAAGTGTCCTGCATGTGCAGTAGAGGACGCTGATGACGTCACAGGCCAGCGTGCTCTATGTTTACGGAAGTATACATGGATGGTAGTGCCGGAGCGGATCTAGTGGTCTTTTCCAACCATAAAAACTCAATCTTTTCAATATGGTTAAACATAAATACTGCTCTCCGCATCATCATCTGCCATGGCTGTCGTTTTCTTGCCGCTTCTGCGTAGGAAGACGCAGAATAGTGACCTTTGTCGAGGGTATTAATGACATTCAGGTCAGATGAATGCGACCTGGCCGTTCAGACACAGGTCGCATTTGAAAAGATCAGATTTGTATCAGATTCAGGACCACAGAGCCAAGCAGACTGGGTCGCATTGGAAAAAAATCGGATCTGTGTTGTTCAGACTGCCATGAAAAGATCAGGTCCAGGTCCCATATGGGCCAAAAATCGGATTTGGGTCACTTAAGGCTGTAGTGTGAATGTAGCCTTTGAGTTCTAAGATATTTCTTGTTTGCCCTTTTGTGTCAGTCTCCTTTTCCCAAGCTCCCTTTTTACCTCACACCTGCTTTTTACCTCACACCTTCACACCTGCTCCCAGTCTGCTAATTAGCCTCGTCTTTGCTTCTCTCTCCCATATATTCTCCTCCTGTTCAGTCACTCTTTGCTGGCTTGTCGTCATTTCTTTTCTACCTCTTTGTGATGATTCCTGGTTTTCAGTAGTTTGGGATTTTTGTGGATTGATGTTTTTGGATCTTTGCTTCTGTTACCCTTTTTTTTTAATTAAAATCTGCAAAAAACTACGTTCAGCTTCTGAGTCTGCATTTGGGTCCTCCTTCAAACCTCCTCCACTTGACAATTGAACTCATAACCCTGCAGCTCAGAATCAGCTCCTTTCTCCTGATTGGTCCATGTTTCAGAGATGCTATGATGCTGATTGGCTGTTTAAACTGCTTCAGTCTTTCATGTTGTGGAAGTTTGCATATAAACTTCTGCTGTTGAAATGTATGATAGAAAACGTATCTACCTTAACTGTGCTGTTGAATAGATCAGCTGTTTCATAGCAGCAGTTACCAACAATGTCATAGAAGAAATTGTTTCCTGGATCCACATTGTCTTCCATGTCCTGACTTTTAAAATCCATGTAGCTGAATGTTTTCAGGTTATCGGCACTAACAGTTGGAGGTGTTAGATTTAGACTTATACAACTTTTATTCTCATTCTTGTTTATGAAGAGTGCTTTTCAAACATGTCCACATCTTAAAGTCCAGCAGTAATAAAATTTAAGAAGCATGGAAGTTTAGAGCATTAATATAAATGGTGCAAATCTACAATATTGTTGGTTTGGTGTCATCAGTCTGATGCAGAGTCTGAGATTTAGAGTTTTCTCAACAGTTCATCAGTGTGATGTCGGTGGGGAAGAAGCTGCTGCAGAACCTGCTGGTCCTGCATTGAATGCTGGGAAGCCTCTTCCCAGAGGGCAGCAGGGAGAACAGTCCATGGTGGGGGTGAGGGGTCATTGATGATGTCACGGGACACGCAGCGCTGGGATGAAATGTCTTTAATGGAGGGAAGAGGAGCCCCCATGATCCTCTCTGCTGTTCTCAGAGGGGGGAACCACCTAAACTCTTACCTAGGGCGCCACAGTGGTTAGGCTCGACATCACTGTCAACAAATACATCTTCACAGACTCTTGCTTTTGTTCTTGGGTCAGTATGCAAAGTTTGAACCGCTGCACATTAATCTCAGTCTAAAAATAAACTCTGCCTGATCCGATGGATTCAGTAGCATCGTTGCTCTGAGCGCTGCTGCTCCAGTAATGACCCGAGGTGTTTGGGGCCCGCCCTCCGTCACCCACATGCTCAATACTCAATGCTCATCGCCAGACTTTTGTCTCATTTGAATATACTGATTGGACCATCTGTAAACCATTTATCTCCTTCAAAAGGCCGTTAAAGTACACACACACACACACACACACACACACACACCCACACACACACACACTTCAAGCCCCCCCACTGTTGTGTCCCAGACAGGCGGATGCTCATCCTGATATCCACAGAGAGAAGGACAGAGAGCCAGAGGCAGCAGAAATGGACTCTTAGAAATACTGGATTATTATTATATTATTAAAATAGAAGGTGGAACATTTCCTGTGATTTGAGATCAAAGTCAGCATTTCAAGGAGAGGCTGTGGCAGCCTGCTGGAGCTCAGACTGCAGCCTGCTTCAGCAGAACATCCAATGATTCATTTATTGTTTCCCAAAGTCTCACAGATACAGTCTGCTGATCAGGTCCAGGTCTCCATGTGTCCATAGATGCTTGTTTAAATTTAACCATAAATCCTGGTGCTCAAGATGCACGGTTCTAGTAAAAGTGCAAGATTTGAATATTCCTGTTTCTAGAGTATTATTTTTATCTTGATTGACTTATTCCTGACTGTTACCTTAAATATGTCCAGATAAAGAAAATATATATAAAAAAAAAAAAAACTGTTTTCTCACCCTTCGTGGGGTGGTATGTGTCATCCTCAAGCTCGGGTCCTCTACCAGAGGCCTGGGAGTTTGAGGGTTCTACACGCAGTATCTTAGCTGTTCCTGGGACTGCGCTCTTCGCGGACAGAGACCTCTGATGTTTTACCTGGAATCTGCTGTAGCCACTCTCCCAGTTTGGGGGTCACAGCCCCCAGTGCTCCAATTACCACTGGCACCACTGCTGCTCTTACTTTCCACATCTTTTCTAGCTCCTCCTTCAGTCCTTGGTATTTATATATATATATATATATATATATATATATATATATATATATATATATATATATATATATATATATATATATATATATATATATATATATATATATATCTATAATGCCCTGACATACTTACATACATACTTTTGTTCTCTTTTGTTTTTCTTCTTTATTCACATATTTTAGCTCTGGAGACAAACTGTTGGCAGTCTAATGCGAGACCAAGCAAGGATGAAGCAGCATTAGATCATGAGATGAAGAAAGGATGTAGAAAGAGGACAAAGAAGAATTTAGAGAGTAGAAAAAAGTGCTGAAAGGAAAAGGACACTAAAAACTGTTTGTTTGTCCAACCTGCGTCATGGCAACCAGAAGACAGGTCAACATCTGAGGCAAGGAGACTTTCTCCTGTGCTTAAGCACAGGAACATTCAGATGGGGTTTTTAGATCATCGTCTGCTCCTGCAGGCTGCAAGTTAACATTCAAAACATCTCTGCTCCAACAAGGTGAAGGGTGGCGGTTGCTTTCCAGCAGAGAGCTCTGGTCTTTGTGGAAGCACAGGACACAGGCAGATGGCGAAAAGTTGGCAACTTCACCCAAACCATACGGAGCATATGCTCAGGGGAGAGTTTGCAAAGACCTCGGACACAGGGGTTGAGCTAAGGACCGGCCCCTGTTGGGTTGGCAACAAACACAAGGCGGCAACATTGGCACAAGATATTGGAAACAGAGTGCCTGTGAAGAAGGCACAACATTACCCCTAATGTTAAGTTTAAATGCTAACATTAATGAATTAATATTATATTTACACCTGCACCTGTCTCTGTTCTCAAAAAGTAAGCTAAAGTTTCACCATTCAATGCCTACACGTAAACAGGAGCGATACTTTGATGCTCAGTCTTCCTATGAGAAGGAAGAAGGAAAACTCATCATCTAACAGCATCAGAAACTCCCTCAGGTTTACAGTGAAAACTGGCAGAAAAACAGGATAGCTGTTCATAAAAGATCTATAAAAAGCAGAGGCTAGTCAGAAACAAGTAGAGCAAAAATATCTAGGATGCAGGGGAGTTAGAATAAATGCTGGAATGGTTGAAACAGGTGAGGAAGATGAACAGCTGCAGAGGGAGGGGTTTAAACAGGTAAACGACAAGGAGACACAGCTGAGCAGGGAGGCTGATTGAAAGGGGAATCCCAGGAAGTGAACTAGTTTGAAATTAGACATTTTTACGCGGTTCATGTGCCGCCTAAACTCCGTGAGTCGGAGTTTAGGCGGCACATGAACCTTCTCGGCGATGAGATTGAGAGCCGCTTTGCTGACATCGACCAGTATTTATCCAGAGAATCATGGGTGTTGGACCCCTATGTTTCCACCCTGAAGGACGTAGAATACATCGGCTGTGAAGATGAGCTTTGTGACCTTTAAGCTGATTCTGTGTCCAAAAGATATTTCCAGGAAAATGGATTTTAAAAGTTCTTGATTGCCGAAGGACACGCTGTCGCTCCCACACTGGCCAAACATGCAACAACCAGGGTTATTCTCCCATTTAGCACTACATACCTGTCTGAAGCAGCTTTCAGCCGCTATTAACAATAAAAACTAAAGTCAGAAACAGACTCGATGTTCACCAAGACTTTAGACTGGCTATCACATCAATCAGACCTGACATCGCATCTCTGGTCAACAATATGCAAGCTCAAGGTGCCCATTAGTAACTGAACAAATAAGAAGTAAAACAAGTAGTAAGTTTAGTACTGGTTTCTGAAACTGTTGCATAATTTTATTTTTTCAGGCAATAGTTGTGTGTGTATGACATGGGACTGTTTTTTTTTGTTTTTACTTTATGCATGTTTGTAAATTAGAACTGGAAAATATATTGAAAATGTGGACATGCTGATGAAAGTTAAGCTTAGGTTTGAAGTTTATATGTTAGCTAGTTTGTAGTTAATTTCTGTGCACTGTACACACGTTGACATACAAAATACATTATTAATCAAAAATAATAACAACAAAATGACATAGCTGCCATTTATTCTTTATTTTTCAAATAAATAAATGTTCATTAAAAATCACTTTAATCTTTTGATACATTTGTGCGGGCCTGTGTAAGGCTTGGGGGGGCTTGGCTTGTCTTGGACTTCAGCAGGGGGGGCTTCAAGAAATAAAGGTTGGGAACCACTGTGCTAGACTCTACCTTGATGATTGAGCTCCTTTCCTTTCTCTAAAGGAGAAGCAACATTTTTCAGTCATCAAGGATTTCATTTTTAAAGACCGTGGGTTTAGGAAACAGAAGGCTGACTGATAAATCAAGGGCTTCCTTTTCGTCTTAGTTTCCTCTTCACTACAGCAGACATCTCCCACTCCATTCCACTTTCACCTGTGAACTCCTCCCCGTTCAGGAAGGAACTCCCCATCATCTTGAAGAGGCAAGACCAACATTTCAGTTTGAAGACTGTGGAATCTAAAGAACTGATCTTCATCAAAGCAGCTTTGCATTAAACTTCAGAACACCTAGGATTGAGGTTATCCTTCCTTCCAGAAATGTTCCTTTTCTTACATTCCTAAAGATTCTCATATCATTTCCAACCATTCACTTAATCTGTCGCAGCAGTCTATGGGTGACAGAACCCAGAACCTTTTTGCTGCAAGGCAGCAGTTCTACAAACTGCTCCTCTATACGGCTTACACCACCATGTATAGAGTTGTTCATCCTAGATGCTTGTTTTTGGTTTTAAATGATCAAACCTCTTCACAGCACCTGTCTGAATGTGGACAATGGTGTAAAGGTGTATTTTAATCAACTCTGTCTCTTCACCTCTGAGGTGCTGATGTTCCATGTGCCTTTATGGCTCCTGCTATAAGCAGAGTTAGACGGCGCTGAGAGCAAAGATTGATAGGAATGGTCCTCCTACGAGATAGACGGATGTAAGGCCATAAATCTGCAATAACGCAGGCCTGTCATCTTTCTGTTGCTACAAATGCTTTTTCACAAGAAGTGCACATAAGGGACATTGAGCGCATATGCATAGACTAGCATGCATAGACTAGCATGCATAGACTAGCATGCATAGACTAGCATGCATAGACTAGCATGCATAGACTAGCATGTCGTAGACTAGCATGCATAGACTAGCATGCATAGACTCAGCATGCATAGACTAGCATGCATAGACTAGCATGCTAGTAGACTAGCATGCATAGACTAGCATGCATAGACTAGTTCCTGCGTAGAGTATCATGCATATAATAGCATGCATAGACTAGCATGCATAGAACTAGCATGCATAGAATAGCATGCATGTGGAATAGCATGCATAGACTAGTATGCATAGAACTAGCAAGCATAGACTAGCATGCATAGACTAGCATGCATAGAATAGCATGTATAGACTAGTATGCGTAGAGTATCATGCATATACTAGCATGCATAGACTAACATGCATAGGAATAGCATGCATAGACTAGTTGTTGCATAGGAATAGCATGCATAGACTAGCATGCATAGAGTATCATGCATAGACTAGTATGAGCATATACTAGCATGCATAGACTAGCATGCATAGAATAGCATGCATAGACTAGTATGCATAGAGTATCATGCATATACTAGCATGCATAGACTAGCATGCATAGACTAGCATGCATAGAATAGCATGCATAGACTGAGTATAAGTAGAGTATCATGCATAGACTAACAAGCATAGACTAGCATGCATAGAAGACTAGCATGCATAGAATAAGCATGTATAGACTAGTATGCATAGAGTATCATGCATATACTAGCATGCATAGACTAGTATCGCATAGAGTAGCATGCATAGACTAGCATGCATAGACTAGCATGCATAGAATAGCATGCATAGACTAGTATGCAGCAGAGTATCATGCATAAGACTAGCATGCATAGACCTAGCATGCATAGAATAGCATGCATAGACTAGTATGCATGTAGAGTATCATATATATACTAGCATGCATAGATCTCAGCATGCATAGAATAAAGCACTGCATAGATCTAAGCGTGCAGATAGGAATAGCATGCATAGACTAGCATGC
>JAGKQL010000101.1:429929-443678 GCA_018398635.1 Cyprinodon brontotheroides
GCCTACAGTCACCAGATCTCAACCACAGAGCATCTTTGGGATGTGGTGGAACGGGAGACTTTATCATGGATGTGCAGCCGACAAAATTCGCAACTGTGTGATGCCATCATGTCAATATGGACCTAAACTCCCTGAGGAATGCTTCCAGCACCTTGTTGAATCTTACATGCCACCAAGAATTGGAGTGCAAGCAAAGTCCTGAAGGCAAAAGGGGGTCCAACCTGTTGCTAACATGGGGGCACCTAATAAAGTGGCCGGTGAGGTGTGTGTATATATATATATATATAAGTTGCTATGAGATGTATATATACAGGTATATATATATGCTACATATTAAGGGTTGGTTGCTAAGTTGCTGCCAGCCTACTTCTTGCCCATGTTTCTAGCTCTTTATTGGTTTCATTCCCTTATTTTGTTGTGTTTTCTGGTTATATTTAGGTTTTCAGGTTTTTATTTGTTGCCCTCTTGTTGGTCCAGATAGTGTTTTCCCTTTTCCTAGCTCCTTTTTAGTCTGCTGGGTAATCTCAAACCTGCTCCCAACCTGCTTGTTAGCTCCTCTCTTTGTTTCAGTCTCCCATAAATACTCTCTCTGTGCAGTTCTTCAGTGCTGGTTCCTCATCAAACTTCCTCCAACTCTGTCTCTCTGAGCCGTCCACCTTGTGATAGTAATCCCCCTGATGTCTCCATGGTTTCTGGTTCGTTTTGATTTGTTTTTTTGTTTTCCTTTTGGATTTTTAGATTACCTGCCTCTGTTTTCAGTAAACCTTTATTAAATCACCAATAAATTCACCTCTGCCTTCCTGCCTCTGTTTTTGGGTCAACAATCCATAACCAAATCCTGACAGAAGGAACCAGCCAAGATGGACCGAGCAGATCAACCACAAGTAAAGGCAAGTGAATTCCTCATACTCCTCAGAAAAACAACTTCTATCTATGCACAATCTGTCCACCCTGGGAGCGGATGGGAACAGCTGAGTCAATACTCATCCAACTCTAAAAATATCCAGAACTCTATACATTCTTTCTTCAAGCAGGATACATTGCTTAAGTAAAATGGAACATACAGGACACCTACTCAAAAATGTTTAATAAACCTTCACCACCCAAACCACCACTCCGAGACATACCTGAGCCTCCCATAACCTCTGAACCCATTCCTCCACCTTCACCAGCTCTTCGTCCCTTGGTCCCCCCCTGCCTTCTGCTTCCTCCTAAGGTGTAGGAACCGCCGCTGGAGGAAAGAAGGCCTCTCCCTCTCCGGCGGGTCAGCCAGACACCTCCACTCCCTCTCTCAGAAGCTCCTCTAGTTTGCATCCATAGTCTACATTCTCACCATGGAAGTTGCCTGTTTAAATAATCTCCCTTCACTTTGTTTAAATCTGGTCCAAAGTGGTACTTAACTTAATTCAAGTGCGAAATAATCAAGCAATCAGGAATTCCGCTCTCTGAGCAGCAATCGTTTCCTGTTGTAGAAAACAAGTGGCCATCACCACGCCACATAGACCAGTCATTACTGCTTCCAGCCCCTCTAGGAAGTATCTACCTTGAACTTGCCCAGTAAACAATCCACAGGTTTTCTCAGATCAGTGAGTAGTGATGTGGGCTGGGGCTTTAGGCAGCGAGGTATCATCTTTGCTCAAAGCTGAAACCCAGTGGCTCTTTGAGTCGCTAATCTGCAGACTGAAAGCAGCTGTTCGTTTTGAATCATGGAAATGTGTTTCTGGTTACAAGGGGACTCCGCCTCTTTAAAGGGAAGCCTCATCATCAGATGCAGTGTGATATGGCAATGCCACCAACATGGGGGGGGGTTGCAGTGTAACAATGAAGCCGAGTGTCTTTCTTTGGGGTTGGAAGACAACCAAGTGAATACTTGGTATTACCAAAGCCAATATTTGATAAAACATATGAATAAATATCACCTTCCATAAATATTGACGCATTTTCAGTTTTCCTGTCTTTAAACAGCAGCTGTAGTTTAACAGAATGTGTTTGTGCAGCAGAAAGTCATCTTTGCCATAATTTTCATTTATTAATGTTATTCATTTTATAATAATCTCATAATTGAATTTGTTTTACAAAAGGTTTAAAATGTTTTTTATTTAGAGGGACTGTATGAAAACTGAGCGTTTTACATTCAGGCAGCAATAAGAACAGCGCTTGGCTTGACATGTAGGAGCTGAAACGATGGATGTGAGTTTAAAGTCTTCTAGAAAACTTCACATCCAGTGGCCTAAACTGAACCCTTCAAGCTGGACCTGCATGGCTGAGAATCTTCACAGAGACTTTTTAGAACTTTTGAGGAAAGATTTTGGTTGGGACATGTCCCAACCAAAATTTTGGATCGACCTACTTGTCCCCACCAATAATTTGATGTGAACAACATTTTTATAATTTACAATCCAGCGTTGTTGCAGCAGTGACTTCTTTTCCTGTTGCAGCTCCTCTGCTTGGTAGCTGCAGCTGCTGCTCTTTCCTGTTACTTTCACTGCGCAGCACATGGAACTGAGCGGCGCTGTTTAACTCTTTGATTTTTCTGCCTAAAGTTCCTCCTTCTCTCTTTCTGATTGCTTGTTTTCTAGTCTGCATGTGAGCATGTGTGCATGCTTGGAGCGCGAAATATGAAGCAAGAATTACGCTAGAATACGGCAGTTACCAAAATTAATATTAGGCTACGAAACTAGTCCCAATTAAAAAAACTAAATATTATCTATGCTAAAATAGGCGAAAGCTTCTGATTGTGTCATGTTGAGTTCAAGGCGTCTAACCCACATGCAGAAACCACTCTTGAAACAGGGAAAAAGTTAAATGATTTATTTAACAATGTTCATGAAATGCGAATGTTGCTCGTAGGTTCTTGGTTCTTCAGACTGGTCACGGGAGGAAAACCACCGAGAAGGACAGAGCAGTTAGAGTTGATCCAGGAAATTGGCAGTTTACAGATGACGGAGTTAAATACCTGCTCAGAGAGGAATCTGATCAGCAGGGGGGAACCTTGTGAGTCCAGAGGCCAATCGGCAGGCAGAGGGCAGAGGGCAGAGGCAGAGACTGAGACGCAGGCAGGCAGATTACAGACAGAGATTTCTTTCTCCAGGATTTCAGGTTTCCAGAAAAGTCCAGGATCATTACTGGCAAACACTCTGGCAGGAAGTGTCAGCCTCCTCCTCCTTAAATAGGTCTTCTGATGAGCAGAAAGGGAAACAGGTGTGTAGAAGTGAGCTCATGCCCTCAGGAGGAAGATCTCAGGCGCCCTCTGGTGGAGAAAGTGGACAAGCCTCCAGATCCCAACAGATTGCAGATCTGTAAAGAAGCAGGAGAGAGTTTGGATTTGTGGAACTTGACAAATGAAAGTAACCAACGTTAGGATTTCATTTCTAAAACTAAGTATTCAGTCAGACAGGATTTCTGAAAACTGCTGTTAAAATGAACAAAGAGTGTAAACCATCAACATTTCTGATTCCCTTTAACAATATTTCTTTGCTATTATTGTTTTCATTTTGAGGCAGTTCAGGTATAAATAACAGGTTTTATTTCTTTTGTAGATCATAACAACACGAGAAAGATGCTAAAGAGCTGCTATTTTTTTTGTTTTCCACATAAAAATAGTTCTATTTAATTGACTTCTACTTCTAGAAATAGGATAAATACAAAATCTATTTACATTATATTATTTCTTCCTCAAACCTCCTTGTTCCTCTTTTGGTCCTCTGGCCGTAAACATTGTAATTTCTGGTAAATAATGTTTTTAAATCTGGGCTGTTTATTTTTATTTTGGATATTATTGCATTACAGATAAGATAGTGTTATAGTGTTATATATTGTTTTTTTTAAATAATTGCGTGGGGAAAAGTGATTTTATATTTCAATAAATTTTAGGCTGATTCTCAGTGTTGTGCTTTATAGATGATGCCACTAAAAAACTAAATAGACATAAGGAGCTATTTAAACAGTCAGACAGTAAGCAATATAGGATGATGATAAAAGGTTGTGCCGAACATGCCGAACCTTTACTACTAAAAATGCTACTGGTATAATACAAACATTACATGATTGTTGTAGGAAACAGATATAATGCTGCAGGGCAGTCTCAGGGTGAAGCAGCTGCCCTTCACTGCTGCATGATGGAAGAAATGTGTTTGAAATGTTACCGCATAAACATGCCTGCAACTACTGATTATTCTGCAGAGATTGAATAATCACATGCGATTCTTTATTTCAATGAATCAATTAATAATCAGATCAGCCAAAGGTTCCTTTAAAGATTATTTAGTAAATGAAATCAGAAGTGAAGTTCTGACGTTTCCTTTTGAGGAGTTCTGGATGGAGAATATTGATGAAATTGAAAATTTTTTATCTTAAATGCAAAATGTTTACATATTTTTCACAATTTTGCAACCTTTGTAATTTATTCCTGCTCTAAGTGAGTAGCTCTCTGTTGGCTAAAGGAACATTTTTGTTGCCCTATAGTCCAGTTAACGATTAATATATTACTAAATTAGTTGAGGAATATTTAAATAATCAATTAATATGATTAATTGTTTCTGCCCTAGGATAAAATACCTGAAATGGGCGACAGAGTAACTACAGCCCAGATGTACAACGTGTATAGTGAAGTTGATATTTTAAATGCTCAGTGTCAGTTCTTGTTGGATAGTTCCAGTGAACATGGAAATACATGTACATTTGCTATTAAGCTTTAATGGATTATTTTCAAAGTATTACAAGAGGCATATTAGATTTTAAAAAAAATAATAAGCTGAGAGTAGGGTTTTAACTCTGTACAATTCTATATCTTCAAAAGAAAAGATAAATCCACATATAGCAGGAATATTTAGACTATATTTGGTTAATTAGGCACGTATTTATCTTCTGTCTTAGTCACTGGTAATTTAAAATACAAACCTTTTCAAAGTGAGAAAAAGTCATAATTCCACATTAATCAGAGCCAGTGATGCTTTAAGCATTGATAAACAGCATCTAGATGCGTGCTGTTGCTTTGATAAAATTTACATTAATGTAGCAGGAAAGGCTGCTGATCTCTTTAAACCAATTAAACACTGATAAGCTCACATTTAGCATAAAAAAGATCATGCATATTTTTTGAAAGGACCAATGAAATCAGACCAATGAAACTGAACTACCAGCAGTTGTCCCTACCCAAGTTGATATCAAACGCTACTGCAGCTGTATGCTGTCCAGTGAGGATGCTTTGCTGCGGTCCTAACCATCAGACCTGAATGCTCTGCTCTCTGTCTAGGATTTTCTCAGTCTTTTGACCCACATGCGGAAAGCCCTTTCAGGAGAAACCGTATCAGTAAAATAACATTTATCAAACAGAGTGAATAAATACAGGTGTTCCAGCAGCACAGGGGAAGAAACAAGGATCTTTGACAAGAGAGATATACTGAAATGTTGAAGTATTAACCTGACTGGAGAGGGCTTAGTTCTGAGCTTATACTTTTCTGGAGATAAGAACTAGAGAGAGGTGGGGCGATCTGGTAATGTTGCTGGTGTTATGGCGGAGATCTGGGCTTTAGACCAGAGGCTGAAAACACTGAGCTTTTCTGGGCAGGGTTGAAGGCTGACTGAGGTTGTTTGGATTGCAGGTAGTTCCTGCAGATACACTAGAGAAGAGGAATTAAAAGAGTTGCTACCAGTCATGCATGATGAAACCAGGAAGTGAACCTGAAAGCTTCCTTCACTGAGAGAACAAGAAACTAACAGTTGTAGCATGAAGCTTGGGAAGAACTGGTAGAGAATTGGTCACTAAGGGATCCAGTTCTTCACTTAGCCTCGGTGGGCCCACACACAAAACATTTAGTAGGGACAGAAGTTGGGAACACAGAGACGCAGACAAACATGGGAAATACAGGTGAATATATGGCTCTTCTTCCTCTTAATCTTCTTGATCTTCTTCTTTTTGAGTTTAATGAAGGTTGTCAAACAACTCGAATGTGCTTTACCGTCACCTACCAGAATGGAATGTGGAACAGAATGACAGTATTCTAGCTAACATATTCACCTACTGTATTTATGTTACGTTGGCTCAGTGTTCTCCTTTCCTACTTTCTCTATTTTATTTTATTTTTTTGGAAATTTTTTTCTATTACTGAATACCATTTCTAAAGTTCTGAAAGTATGCCTACAGAGGAAGCCATTTTCTGGAATCATTGCTGAGCATTCTGCTTCTTTCTGCACTCTTTGATGCTGCAAAGGGGAATCCTTTTCTGCACGACTCTACACCCATACTTCATACACGGGAGAAGCTAATTGGACTACACGCTGCTATGCACAACAGCCCCTCTCCACAACATGCTGCAAGACCAGAATCCTGCAGAAAGAAGGAGTAAATGGAGAGACTTCAGGTGTGGGAGAACGAAGCAGAGGAAAATATATTTATCATCAGTTGTCATGGGAAACGTAAGATCGCTGCTCAAAAAGACAGAAGAGGTGGCAGCTCTAACCTGCTTCTAGAGGACATAAAGAGACGCTAGCATCATGTGCTTTAAGGAGACGTGGTTAGATTGGCTTGTTTCAGCACAGGAGCCTTGGAGGGTGCCACCGACTGTGGCACCTGGATCCACAAAGAAGCATGGAGCGCCCCACTGAGGGGCCTTGGTAGCGTGGAGGGCTCCCCTGAGCGCAGCCCCCCTGCTTCAAACCTTCTCTGACTCTGTGGTGGCATCAGCCTTCCTCTACACTGTTGCCCTGCTGGGCCCCTGGCAGCACAGATGTATTGGAGCGAGATTCTGAGACTGAACCAACTGGTTAGAAAGGCCGTTTCTGTCCCTGTGGCTGCAACGATGTACTCATTGCAGGAAGTAGCTGCCAGCAAATTTGAGGCCTTGGCTTGGCTTAAACCTGGGCTCTGCAGCAGCCCTCTCTCTGCATAGCCGTAGGGGAAGTACCACTCCTCCTGATGGGCAAAGTTTTGTTTGTTTTATTTTGAAAAATGCCTCATTCTTGGATTTCTGCTTATCTGATCTATGTTAATCATTATTCCCCCAATAAATAAAAAAGGTAATCATTTATTATTTTCTACTTGTCATGATTTTATCCAAAGATCTGACCCACATGCAGAAAACCAAACAGAGAGACCAGGGGAACGTTTAACAGGTTTATTGTGAGTTGGTAGAGAGGAGTCCAGTGCTGCTCTGAACACTGGCGAACCAGGACTGAAAAGTGAAGGGGAAGATTCTGCGGTTAGTTCAGGCTCAGTGGGAAATTTGAGTCTCTGATTTGAAAAAGGGAATAAAGGCAACAGGACTCACGTTTCCAGTAAAGGTATCTTTCTTTGAATCCAGTCGGTGTGGGTGGTTCCAGTAATAGACTTGCTCATTGGAGGGCGGACAGGGTTTACCCTGGTTGAGTGTTTCCTTGAGGAATGGAGGAGCTGACTGCCACTTAGATTTCCTGCGGTACTTGAACGGTTTCTTGCTCAGAGAGAAGCCCAAACAATCCTTGGGGGAAAGGTTGACCCAAACCACCTGTTTGAATCCTCAGCTCAGTTTGACGCTTAGAGAATCCTTCCAGGGGGGAGAAGGTCCAAAACATCCAGTTTGCAGGATTGTCTTTGCCTCTCTGCCGAGAGACTGTTTTTAATAGTTTAATGTTTTCTACTGTCAAGGGTATTTTAGGACCCAAATGCAGAGATCAGGAGGCAGAGTTGAGTCTCGCAGATTCAGTAGGCAATTGAGTCAGAAATACAAAAATCTAGAAATACTGAGAAGAAAAATAAGATAACATCAGGAAAAACTCATGTACAAAGCCGGAGATGAGGGAACAACAAAACAACAAACAAGCACTAAGTGACTGCAGAGGTGGTGTATATATGAGGAGACTGAACCAAGACAGGCAGATTGGGAGCAGGTGTGGGCAAGACCGACCAGGAGGAAGCTAAGGGGGGAAGGAAAGTGACCCAAAACCAATTTTTTTGCCCATATGCGACCTGTATCTGATCTTTTCCTGACACCTGAACAACTCAGATCCAATTTTTTTCCCTTGCGATCCAGGCCACTCTGCTATTCATCTTGCTACGCAGCAGCAGCAAGAAAAACAAACATGGCGGACGATGATGCGGAGAGTAGTATTTATGTTTAACCAAGTTTAACCATATTGAAAGGATTGTGTTTATAAGGTTGGGTAAGATCGCTAGGTGTGCTCCAGCACTACCATCCATGTTTACTTCCGTAAACGCAGAGCATGCTGGCTTGTGACGTCATTACGTCCTCTACTGCGCAGGTGGGACACTGAAGTTGTATGACTGCAGTTCACACGCGAGATCACATACAAGTTGCATATACTTGGAAATGTGAATGGCAATGCAATAAAATCAGATTTCACAAAAAAAATTAGAATTGAGCATCAAGGCCTGCAGTGTGAAGGTAGCCTAAAGAACTCTGGTAGAAAACAACCAGAAAGACACAGAACACAAAGAAACTCTAAAAAACAAACCCAAGCAGAGGGCAGAACCCTGACATCTACCCATTGTAAAGCTAATAATATTGCCAACATTTCTCCTGTGTATACCGATAATTCATCTGAATTTTTTTTTCCTATTTTTGTTGTTATTTTTGATGCATCTTTATAAAGCTGAATATATTGATATTAATTGTCTAACTGTAACTGTACTGAATAATTATCTACGACGTAAGATTTATCTTTTTTCTTTTCCTTTATTGACGTATCTACTATCCATGGTGGTTTAATTGATAATAGTGTTTGAGCCATTTCTAAATCAGTCATCTTAAATTATTTTTCATCAGCTGGTTTTCCTTAGATAGAAAACTTTGAATCAATCTGACTGGATGATCTGGTGAACTGGAAAGTGACCTGAGATGACTTGTGTTGTGAATTGGCGCTATAGAAATAAACTGAATTGAATTGAATTGAAGGCCGGCTGTGATGCCAGAGGCAAAGCAAAGTCTCTGGAGGGTGGAAGTTAATAATGTTTTATGAGGCATCGTCTGTCTATGATCATTATTTCCTCTAATATTCAATGATATCTGGTAGAACACTTCTTTCCAATAATAACTTTAGCTTTTTGCTATTTATATGTACTGACTGATCTTATACCTTGTCATCCCTGGGGCCACTGTGTGGCCCCAGGGATGCGGCACCCATGGAAGTCGGTTGGTAGTGTGGTTGTTGGGATGTCCTCTGTAAAGAAGAGGATTTTATCCTTTTAATCATAAACTTAGGTATGAACTGTAGCTTTATCTTTGCCATGCTTTGGGAGGTTTCAAATTTCCTTTCAGAAAAATTGACTTTAAGTTAAAAGGTATAGCTTTGTTTTCTGTCTTTTTGAATATTATTGATTGGCAGTAACAATTACCCAGATCGGGGGGAAATGGCTGCATGGGGGAACCCAGAGGTCTGGATTAGAGGTGAGTGGGAAATCTAAACAATGGAGAAGGAGGGAGATGAATGGACCTGATTTGGTTGAGGTTAGAAGGCCTGCAGAGAGAATGAGTCATTGATGGGATGATACTGCGAGGAACAGACAGTTCACAGGTTGAAGGCGTGGCCAGTGGAGCGGAGCCCACTACTAAGAATGTAATCCATATATCGGTGGAATTAACTGGGGAACACATAGAACTTTATTGGCCTTTATTGTCAGATAACAGTGATGACCAGAGGCACAGTAGCCAAACATTAACTAGGAGTAGCTCTACTTGTCATGATCGCAGCCCTGGCAACTGATCAGATTTTACTTCATTCACCTGGTGTTCCCTCCCTGCTCTCTAATTATCATTAATTTCATTCACCTGCTCCCTCTGCTATATATAAGTTTGAGCCCAGCCATCAGGGCCAGATCATTATTCTTGCATTTCTTACTTTATTTGTGTATTAGTTTGTTTGCGTTATGTTGTCGTGTCACTTATTCGTGCTTGTTATGAGTTTTAGTTACGTCCCTTGCCATATTCCTGTCCCCAGAGGACAGTGGATTTAGAGGGTTTATTTTTTGTCCCCTGTCTCCTGATCGTGTCGCGGCTCTTCTCCGCTGAGCCCTCAGAGTTTTGGCTTGCTCATGCGGGGGGCAGCACAGGTTCTGTTACTTCTCCGCAGAGCCCTCAGGGTTTGGCCCGGAACGCGGGGGAGGTCAGTTTTAGTCCTCTAAGCCTGGCTCCTAGGAGGAGACCAGTTTAAAGTTCAGCATTTATCCTGGTACCATGTCTTGTCTATGTTCCTATCTACCACTGAGCCTGCCTGTCTTCATCTGAACTCTGAACCTTCCTTCATGCTCTGTGGATTCCTGGAACCCTGGATCTGTCTGTTTCTGTTCAGCTCGGAAACCCTGGTCGGGCTACGGACTGCTGAATGTCGGAACTGTCCGGTTTTGAACGGTGTCTCTGACCTGGATCAGTCTCCTGCCTGCTTACTGAGGTTGCTGCATTGGGGACACTCTGGGCGGGTCTGAGCCGCAGCTCTTTTGGCGTTCCATCGGCTGGATCCTGCCTTCCTCAGAGAGGATGGACTGAACTGTTAAACGAGTTAAATGACTCACTCGGATAATCATCTCCTGTCAAATGATCGTGGTCACTTACCTGTGTTTCTCCCTCCAGAGAGTCAGGGATTGGGCGTTGCCCCTCCCCCCTCCTACAGCCCCTGCTGCTCAGCAGCCCACATCATTTTGTTCTGTTTTATTATTTCTGTCATTAAACGTTTTGAAACATCCCACTGATGACTCGCCTTGAATACTGGGTCCATCTGTCCCGTTTATGACGCTACTTAAACAGGAAAATACTCAAGAATAAGAAACGGTTTGGTAAAAGGCTTCCATGTTCTATTTCATGGAGATTAACTGTTTAAAGATGCTTTAAAATGAAATAATCATACTATTAATATTATTATTAACATTATCTTTTAAACCAGAATAGAGATGGGAATGGGAATAATTTTAGCAGGAGTGGGATTTTGATCCCTTTCACACTTCTTCAAAGCATGATTTTGTTGTATTCAAATCTCGCTGTTCTACTGTACCTTCTACTGTACATACACCTTCTCATAAGATGTATATTATCAACTTCATGTACCTTTACGACAGAAAAATATATGAAATAATAGAAAGGAGACAAAAAGGTAGGAAACAAGCAAAACAAAGAGCATCAATGTTTTTTCTCTGTATGTCAGCATGTTTAGTTTTTTTTTTCTTTTATATATTTAGTCGTTTATACAGTGTGTAGACAGAGTTTATAAGGGTTGGGGGAAAATAAGTAATTTTCTTTTTTTCTGGTCCAGGACTAGGACAGGAGTATATTTTTTTACTGTGTGAGAGTGATGGGATAGCAGTGAAAATCCACTCCCTTGTCACCATCCAGAGAAGACTGCCTGGCCTCCTGCTCCTCTTATGCGCTGGGCGCTCACATCGGGGTAGCTGGCGCGAATACAAGCAGCGAAGTTTACATGCAAAGTCAATGGTTGACGCAGCGTTCAAAGCGCAGCAAAAAGGTCCTGCTTGGCAGCGTCGAGGCAGCAAGCGCAGCGCGATCTGAGCAGCTAGAAGCAGCAGCTACCGGGCGGCGTTTTTAGCATCTGACGCTGCGTGACGCTACCGCGATAACCCCGCTGCTGCTTTCGAGATGGAAAAATTGAATTTTTGCTGCTCGGCGCGTCCCAAATCAACCAATCAGAGAAGTTGATCTGGGAGCTGGCTGGGAGAGAGACACAGCTGATGATGACACAGACCGCTCTGATCACTTCTCTTAAACAGTTTATTAAAAAGGCATAATTAACTTAAAATATATACATCTGCGGGCAGAATATGTTGGCTTTTATTAATCCAGTGCCTGCAGATCGGATTATTTAGATGAAAAGAGACTTCCATTTTGCCTACCGTTTCACCCAAACCGCTGAGGAGGTTTATTCCGCCAGAGGCTGCATGATAGATAGATTCTACTTCATACGCACACCGCTAAATGGCAAGCGTCTTGCGGCTCCGACAGAAATAACATTGGGAGGCAGGATTGTAATCTGGATGAATCCGACGGGCACTGATTACGCTTTCAGGTGTATTTTCTCACTTAAAACATATTAAAACTACTTTATTCCCACTGATCACAGCAAATATAGCTGCAAAGGCAGAGAAAGGATAGTGAAGCTCCGCCCAACGCCAGCTGGTGACACACTTTTGGACCTTGAGCGAGATAAGCCGCAAAGCAGCAAAGCTGATTTCAGACGCGCGTCAGAATTCACTGGTACAAGAAAGCAAAAATGAAGCAGCAGAGGCGATTTTGACTGCTTTTGATGCATTATGATGCTTGAAGAGTGAAATTGATGAGCAAATAACATCTTCTTTGGTTAGAAGAGTTAAACTGGCCTGATCATTATTGAATCATTAAATGGCATCAGTCTAAGGTGTTATTTTTTTTTATAAAAACTTAAAGTTAACTGCTTTCATTTAGATATTTTAGGTCTTAATGATTTCCTAATATGAGGAAAGCAACAAAACGTTTATTTTTTTATTTATACAATTACTACGAATCGTAAAGCTATTAGGTAAAAATCATGAGAAATTTAGAGATCTCCACATTATCTTTGTTGTTTTGCTGTTCCACCTCCCACACCCTCCCACCCAGAGACATTTCCTCGCTGTGAGGGCTATTGCTACCTTCTTTCTTTGTTTGCTGCATATGACACACTCCCTCTCCCACTGTGTAGTAATAGGGCTATTTTCTCAGTCAATTTGCTACTCTCAGCATCAAAGCACATGCAGATATGGGAGATGATATCAACTGTGGAATAGTGTTCGCCTGTAAATGATGTACCAACTATTGGGTGCTGGTTTTGCTTTTCACTTTCTTTTGCATTCCTTTCGTTGTGTTGAACAGATTCAATACAGTTTTATTGTGCTAGAAGCTAATTTTACATATATAACTTCTTTAGGTTTTACTCCACGGGACTAACCCACTAATAAAGCCAAAGCCATTTACTTAGGTGCTGGTGTCTTACTTGGAATATATTTTCTGAGGTCTTCACTTTGCTAACATCAGCCACATTGCTCTTATAATTACTGTTTTCTACTGGATCTGGAAGAGTTTATGCCCATAAAGAACCAGAACTATTCTTCTTAGAACTTTCAGTTCACTTTATTGTTGATTAAATTGACATCTTAACTTAAAAAAACTACATTCAGGCATTTACACACCATGATCATTGCAGAATAGAGATAGAATGAAGCAGAACGACGGGAAGTGGTCATTATGTCATCCAGCAGCCGAATGAAGAATTCTACATCATTCATCATAGCATCTCTGAAACGCAGCTCACCTGTGAGAAGGGAGCTGATTTAGAGCCGGAAGGTTATGAGTTCAATTACATCATTAAAAAGGGAAAACTGGGGGAAGAGTAGCTGTGTCTGAACAAACTCCAAAAAGACCTGAAGCAAAGTCAAAGCATTAGTGTGTTTAAAAAATAGGCTCCAACTGATGTTTTTCAACATAAGCTGTGATGAGGAGGGTGAGATCATGCGTATATACTGTGATCAGAAAATTTAGTTTCTCTTATTTAATATATAAATTTATCCTATCTAGTCACTATAAAAGTTTTCATCAGCCTGTTTGACCTGCAAGGCTACACAATTCCCCTGTGTGAGGGTGTGTTTCAGGGTGACCAGACATAGCGTTTCCAAAACAAACCAGATTCTTTCTCAAGGTTTATTCAATTTAATTCAGCTTATTTCTATAACGCCAATTAACAACACACTTCATCTCAAAGCACTTTCCAGTTCACCAGATCATCCAGTCAGATTGA
>JAGKQL010000101.1:453678-479269 GCA_018398635.1 Cyprinodon brontotheroides
AAGGACCTCCTGGTGGGAGTGAAGAACCTCCTGGTAGGAAGGACCTCCTGGGAGGAAGAACCTCCTAGTAGGAAGAACCTCCTGGTAGGAAGGACCTCCTGGGAGGAAGAACCTCCTAGTAGGAAGAACCTCCTGGTAGGAAGGACCTTCTGGTAGGAAGGACCTCCATGAAATGAGTCTCTGACTGCAGGTGCTTCTGTGGGCATCCAGCACATCATGGAGAGGATGAATCTCCCAGCATGGATTTTATCCTGGCCAACATTCTGCTGTCAGAGAGTCCAGCTCCTCTCCAGCAGCTTGAGTGTTCTTACAGATGCGTTAGTAATTCTGTTGGCATCCTTCACATTCAGTCTGCTGCCCCAGCAGGCAACAGCATTAAGGATGCTCCTGGCTATAGGAGATTCATAAAACATCTGCAGCATTGTCCGGCAGATGTTGAAGGACCACAGCAGCCACAGAAAATAGAGAGTGCTCTGCTCATTCCTGTAGAGGGCGTTTGTGTCCATTATATTCTCCAAATGCCTAAGTATTTATAATCCTCCAGTTTCCACATCGACCCCACAGATAGAAACGCGGGTCACTGGGGCCTCACTCCTTTTCAGATCCACCAGCAGTTCCTCGGTTTTTGCCATGTTGAGCTGAAGATGGTTCTGCTCACACCAGGTTGTCCATCACACCCCTGTACTCTGTCTCCTCACCATGGTTGATACATCCAACTACTGCAGAGAAAACCTCTGAAGGCGGCAGGTCTCTGTGCAGCAGCTGAATCCTGTGGTGTACAGGGTGAAGAGGAGGGGAGAGAGTCCCATGCAGGGCCCCAGTGCTGGTGATCATTTTTCTGACATGCAGGGCTGCAGGAGCAAAGGAAGTTTTTTTTAAAGGTTTTCATCCACACCAACCTACAGAAATAAGCCACTGAGCGTTTTTTTTTTACATTCACTGAATGGCCAAGTATATAAACAATGGTGACACATCTGAGATGCAGGGCAGCAATATTCATAGAAGACCGAACCATTAATATCCATTTATTCATGTGCACATGCAGGATCAAACCGGAGTGTTTGAATAATCTTCAATTTGGTCAACGTTTTTAGTATCATTTATTTTAAGGGATGTATAACTCCATTTTTTTGTGGCTAAAAAGGCAGAACTGCAAATAAAATTGCTTTTTTTCCAAATATCCTACTATTGACTCTGTCTTAGTTAGCTCTATAAGCTAAACTGTGCGGATATAAAATATATGATGTTGTTTTCTTCCAAACGTTGCTGTCAGCACCTGGAAGAGCGGTGCAGAGCTCATAGGTGTTTGCAGACTGGAAGCTGGCCGTGGATGAGCTCATCCGCTGGGAATGAGGAAAGCATATGGTCAAGTGGTCAACAAATGAAAATGGAAAATTGCTACCACTTGTTGAACTGTTTCAAGTACATGCAGGAGATGGAGGTGGTCAGGTCATGATGGATGCCCCATCTCTTCATTGTTGTTGATATGTTTGAAAAAATTCCCCCCCCCCATTCTCCATTCTCCACCATAATAGATAAACAGATGTGTGCCGGCTGCCTGCAGGCACAGACAATTGCCTCTGCAAAATTGCCTGTTAGTCCAGTGTGTTGTTTTTTAGTTGTTAATATTTTCCATCAAAATAACAGGGATTTTAACCCGTTTCTTAGGAAACCAAAGAGGAGGTAGGGTGAACTTGGGCTGTTAAGAGTCTTTGTTGTTTTACTAGTATACAAACACTAGAGGAAAGAAAGAATAGAAATACCTCACAATTTATCTAACTTAGAAAAATACTATAATCCTTTTCCTTTATCCGGGAGAGACATGCGGGAAAGGACCACAGGCCAGATTCAAACCCGGGTCGGCCGCATTGAGGACACAGCCGCTAACCACTGCACCATCAAAGCATGCCTGACAATGATTTCATCTTCTGATGAGACTATCATGCTCTGTCTGCTTTTCTATTTGTTTTTTTGTGCTGAAAGCTAATTTTGAGTTTTGAGTTGCAGATATATGAGAGCTTTAACTGCACACAGTTTACTCTGTGTGCCTGTTAGCAATACAATGGAATGTGTGCAGGATCAAGGACGATTGGATATGCCTTCTTTGCCACTTTTATGTTGTCCTTTGCATACTTGGAGGTTTTAGTAAAAAATACATGTTTTATTGGTTCAGCTGCAGGCTTGGCACAAATGGGATGTGTCCGACAAGGACTCGGTCTACCTGGACTGGATCCTTCAAAGTCCCTGAAAATAAGGAGAACAGAACAGCTCTGGCTATGAATTCAAACAGGTCTAGCCTTCGTTGGCTTTCTCCGCCATATGCTCTGTCGCTTAGCAACCGTTACAGTTGAAACACAAAGCCGGAAAAGAATAAATACTAAATTTTTCTTTTTTTTTTTTTTTTTTTTTACAGTGTCCTGTCTGGCAATGTGGCAATAAGAATAATTGTCTTGATGCCAAAAGAGCCCAACAGATTTTACTTTTCACAAGTGGAGCAATATGGCAATTGCCATGTTGCTCCACTTGTGTTCTTCATACATATAAATTTGCTTTATTATAATTATGCAGGGGAGTTTTACAGTTTATATGGACACTGCAATGTAAATAGAGCAGAAAAACAGAAGAAGAAAGGGGAGGAAAAAAGAAAAAAAAGAAAACATGAAAGAAAGAAGAGATAGAAAGGAGATAATGACAAAAATGTTCAGTCTGCTTCATCACCTGCCTTGAGATGAAAAAAGAACAGCACAACCAAAAGACATGGTACGAGATATACAATAAAGCAACACCTTGAAACTATTGTTAAAGTAATATTATTAAGTCTGACATGTACTCTGTGTTACCTGAAGATACGGATGTGGGGTTTCTGTTTGGAAGTGAATCTCTGATTAACTGGAGCCAAGCACCTGTAATTGTTTGTATACCAAACTTTTCAAAACTGTGAAGGAGGATAGAACTAGCTCGGAAAAGGAGGATCTATATAAAGTAAATCTAACATAGATTCATTTGATTAGCTCATCAATAACTGTTTCTCATGTTTCCTACATTATTCATATCCAGATTTTTATTGTGTTCAATAAAAACATATTGTGCAGCTCAATGCTGGCTGCTTCAGTGATTGGTAAATTAGCGTTATTTTTAAAGGCATGATACACACTCATCATAGCAAAATATAGGTAACAAATACTCAGCCTCCTCCTGAAATCAAATATGTCACACCATCAACCTCTACCTGTCTTTGGTTTTCTTACTCGTCTTTTTGCAAAGCAGTAAAGTCCAGTTTCAGATCAGGTGCCTCGTTTGATACGAAAAGTGTTTCCATTGCAGTTTTGCAAAATATAAGAATTTCTATAGAACTAAAAAAAGCCATCCTTCAGCCAGAGGGTTGCTGGTTTGAACCTCAGTTCTGTCTCAGTTTTAATGTCCTTGGGCAAGGCACTTTATCCTCATCACATTCTGATAGTGGTCCAAGGTATATGACTAGATAAAAGCCTAATTTTTCAAATTTATATTACGTTTTCATACCTGCTTGTCTGTTTATAGCGTTAAGCAGAATTGCATGTTGACATATTGGATTTATGCAGATCATTATTTACCACTTTCTGTAATAAGAACAAATTGTGTTAGTATCATAGACACTATTGTTTTTACTGTTTGCCGCATCCAGCCATCATCTTCAGCAGAGAGAGTAGAACCATTCCCTGTTAAAGCTGCCCTCCTCCTGCTTTTTTCTCTTTCCATCTTCCGCTTTCTCGCACCCTTGCCTCCAATCCACCATTATTAGTGTATCCAATACTCCAGAGGGCAAATAAACTTTTAAAAAATACCCCATAACCCACCAAGCATAACCCATTTTCCTCTCCATGCAATTAACTGCGCCAACATTTACAATATGATTACAGACACTTTAAAAAAAGTCATGGGGGGAACGTAGGGCATATTAGGTATCAGCAAGGGGTTGATCGTAATGGTTGCGTTTCCTGGAGACACACATTTTCTTTTTCACACTGTAGTGAGAGCCACTAAATTCTACCCAGGCAGTAAAAATCAATGCACTGGAACTATGATAACAAACACAGACAACCACTTTCTTTCTCATCACTAACTTTATTCCCACTTTCCTTTCTCCGAGGTCCCTGTTCATTTTTATCTCCACGCGCTGTACCCAGCCGTGCACTCTGTCCCTTATACAACCCTTTAAGTAATTAAGTCTTTCATGGCCATGTAATTAGGTACATTAGCAAGTCATAAACTTGCCAAAAATCTTAAAATAATGCGCTGGCCTTTGGCAATTTGTTTGTAATTCCCTTTTCATTATACGACAGCCCCATAGGGTCCCATAGATCCTCCAAGAGTCCCTTCTGTGCTTGCAGTCATGACTGGCTGGATGAGACGGGGGCTTGTTGAGGACCCCTCTAATCCAGCCTGAGAGGGGGATCAAATGATGCCCAGGCTGGCTGCAATTCCTGCTGCTGCTGTTATAGAAGTACTTTAGCTCTTTTTTTCCACCATTCAGGTTACAGCAAAGGTCAGAGCAAATGCAGGATTTCTGTTTCAGACTAAAGAGGCACCGTGTGCAGCAGAAATACTACAGTTAAAAAAAAAAAAACACCTTTGTAAAAAGAAATAAATATAGTTTTTCTTTAAGGCAATGGTTGGGCTACTCTTCAGGTCCCTGAACGTAGGATTTTTACAAACCTGACTGTTAATTGACTTCATCACATTGACCTTAAAGGTGAATGTCCAATCATTACATGTCACGGTCTTCGTTCTGTTATGTTTTACTTTGCTCCATGCTTTATAGTTTTATTGGTTTGATTCCTATTTTGTTGTATTTTCTGGATATATTTGAGTTCTTATGTTTTTCCAGAGTTCCAGAAGAAAGGAAGAAACTGAGAGATGAGTTGATGTATGGAAAGCTAATTAATAATATGAGTATAAAAAGCACTCTCAAGAAGAGCTGTTAGTTACCACATAAAAGCACAAAAATGTAACACCAACATGTATGATGATTAAAAATATGTGTATTGTTGAATAAAGCACATTTTTGGTGGGGGGTTGACCTGGCAAAGGCCCTTTGTGCCATGGTTTTAGGTAGCTGTCTAACCCACATAACTGGAGACAAATCTGCTGTCTTAAAAGGTTTATTTACGCAGAACACAAATATTGTCAAAGTTATCGACATTGCCTAGGGTTCCAGGAACTCTGGAAGGTCAGAGAATTAGATTCATGGCAGGTTCTGAGATGGGATCTGATTGTTGGTGCTAAAGGGTTGAATCTGAGGTAGTTGTGGCTGAAGAGGATAGAAGAGTTATAAGAGAACGACAGAGAGCTGATCAGGTTCGAACAGAGTTGACTGTGGAGAGGAGTCAGAAGCTGCTAGCCAGTTTAATGCAACAGATAATTCATAGCAAGTTTGTAGAAAATTGTGGATGTTGAAGGGTTTGCTCAGGAACAAAATCTAAAGGAGCATCAAGATCCAGAATGAAACAAAGACGAAACCAAGTAAGGTTAGTCAAAACCAGGAAAAAACAATGCTGGAAGTCTGGAGGGCTAGAAGTTACCACCTAAGGACAGATACTCTGGCATTGTAAAGCTGGCAGCCGACTGGTTAACTAGTCTAGAGCTGATGAGGAACAGGGTTCTCCCAGGTGCTCCCAGATGACCTCTGGAGGATTTTCTTGAAAACTTCAGGAAAAAACATGACAAAATTTCCAGACTCCAACACTTTATTATCTTCCTCATCCGTCAATGTCGGAAAATGATCATGTATTTCCTTCACCTGCAGAAACCTCCCAGCTGACTGCATGATCCTTAATGGTCCTCCATTCTCATTGAATCATTGTGGGTCACAGCGGATCCATCAACTCGTACAGCAAAGGTGGAAGATGGAAGCAAATTTGTGGTTGAAAATTTGTATTTTTTTTTTTTTTTTGACCCAAAATAAACTTTGTTTTAAGGCGAGATTTATTAAACTGAAATATCTGCCTGGTTGGTTAGAATTTTCATACCGAGCTCCATCCCTTACTGAGACCTGAGGTGATCCTCACAGAGAGCTTGCTGCCCTTTGTTGGGATCTGGAGAAGTTCCACCTTTCTCCAGCAGAGTCCGCCGTGGATCCTCCTGAGCTGAGTCTTCGACACACCTGAGGCGCATCTCATCATCAAGAGGATCCTCCAGTATATAACCGGCCTTCAGACCTTGCCTCAACGCCGCAGTGTTTATCCAGTTTGGTTAGCACCTGAGCCTAGCTTCTTCTGAGAACCTTCGTTGCTTCCGTCTCCTGGTTGGATTCTAATCCCTCTTTGTCTCTGCTTACAGGAATCCTGTTTCCCTGTGAGCTCTGGACGAGCTTAACCTGCCAAGCCTGCCCTCTGAGCCAAACCTGAAGACTCTCCTCTGGATTCCCATGCTGCTCTGGACTAAGAGCTGGAAACCCAAAGTCAAGGTCTGCCCTCACGCTAGAAGTAAGACGCTGAAGCGGTTACTGAACTCTGCTGAACTAAACAGTCTCTGGATCCAACAGTTCCTCTCTCAAAGTCAAACCCGGACTCCTCAAGGTATAAATCAGAAACTCTCAAATCCAAACTCATCTGCTCCCAAGCTAACTGAACTGTCATCCTCACAGACTCCAGTGAACCTGTCCCCAGGCCTGAACCAGTTCCTGTGTTTATTCCATGTGCTTGTGTTCAATAAAACTTGTTTAACTTTTCATCTGTTTCCGTGGTGTTCTGCATACTGGGCTTTTCTGAAACCCATCATGACACCCTTGGCGCCACGGAGCAGCACTCAGGAAGAGATGATCTACCTAGATCAGAATCAGCATGAGGCAAAGTTAGAAAGTTTTTATTGTTTCCATTTGGCCAATGTCGAATGATGGACCAACGTTAAAATTGGTCCAAATTCACCCCTCTTCTAATTTACCTGTTATTAACTCAGTTTCTGCTCTGCTTAGGTATTCTTTCAGTCTCACTTACGGATTACTTGAAAAGCAGTTAATAATTACAGCTCTTTTGATTTAACCCTTATTTTTCCTCATCCAAATTTCAAAGCCAGAAAACCTCTTCTTTTTGTAACTTTGTATCGATCCACCAGGTCCTTACTCTGAATTTTTAGATGAGTTTTCAGAGTTCCTTTCTGATTTGGTATTAAATACTGACAGGGTCATCATAGTGGTCATCTTTTTCTTTGTCTGCTTCTGTCTCCTTGAACCCCAGTGGGCCTCAGCAGATTGAAGTGAACTGAAATGACTGGTTACTGGGAAAATTAACTAAGTAAAATCTCTAATCTTTATGAAATTGAATGACTGATAATAACTATTTTAGAGTCTTTGGTGGGAGAAGTCAGCTAAGACACTTATTTCTAATATATTTATGCAGATGTGATTAATATGCTTAATGTTAATACTAAAATATGAATTGAGCTGTTTTTGAACTTGATATTAATGTACAATAATAGGTTACCACAAAATATAGGAGGGCGGTCTTTCAGAATGTTCATAAAAAATAACAAAACCAAAGACTATATCAAGTCCATTCAGTAATGCACTGAACAGATTAAACAGTTGAACCAATCATGTCCATTTTTCATGGACATCTTTAATCATATGAACAAACATTAGGTTTGTTTGTTAACTGCCTTTCTGCTCATTGACCTGCTTCATACTGACGAGTCTGTTGCAGCATTACAGCGCCCCCCACAGGCAGGGCATCAGTATAAATATCCCATTATAGTCCAGCTTTAGTTGATCACATTGTTATAGTCAGACTCTTTTATTTAGACGCTGCCTTTGGTTCAGTGAAGATGAGGATTTAGTTGAAGACCATCAGTCCTGTTCCTGTTCTGCTCACATTAGTTTTATTCATTAGAGTGAAACATTAAGGTGACGTAGCTCTTAGTGTCTATAAGAATACAACAAGTCATTTAATTGATGACATCTTTTACTTTGAAGGATTTATTTTCATCATCTCACCCAGAATGGCTCCTCAGAACCTGACTGTTAAAGATGAGCTTCTTTATTATTTCTCTTGTAATTATAACTGCACCTGCTGCACACACCCACCACACACACACACACACACACACACACACACACACACACACACACACACACACACACACACACACACACAGCACTGATCTGCAACCTGATCTGTGACAGCTGCAGCAAAGGATAGAGTCGGGTTTTTAAACAAACATCCAGCTCTGATGTGGTTGGCAGGGGCCAGCCACAGGGGTCCCGCTTCAGTTAGGGGACCCCCCCTTAGGGACAGGCAGAGAGAATGGCTCTCAATGTAATCCAGTGAGCTCCTGAACCTCATCAACAACACTGAAATATGAAGATTCCAACTTCTCAGTTCTTCAAACAGAAGCTGAAGACAGAATTTCTACAAGTTTCAAATCTGTAGCTGAAGGGAAAATGAATGAAAAACACTTTCCTTTCATTTGAACAGGCAGCCATTATTAGCTGTTGATGACAGACTGGTTGAAAATGTTGTTTTCTACCAAGAATGGAGGCATCATGATGCTGACAATAACGAATGCAATGACTAACTTTACAGCATGAACCAATCCCACTGTACAAACTGAACCACCAGCTGGTAACATTATATGACGAAAATAAAACAAAGTAGAAAAAAAATATGAAAGCAAATCCTAGAGAAGACAGGTTTACAGGAGGGAACAGAGCAACCTGTAATAAATCAAAGAAAATTTGGTTTTCGATGCACTTTTTAATGCCCTCGCCACCCCCCACACATCACCCCACCCATCCCCCCACCACCAGCCCATTCCACCCCCCCACCCCAATCTTCTGCCGTCAAAATATTATATCAATGATTGCTGATGGAAAATTTAACAAGTAAAACAATGAGAAGGCACCCGGGGCAATCTTCTCTCTTTAAATGAGTCTGTGCATTTTAGAGGAAGGTCGCTTCCTTCTCCTCAACCCAGGGCTCAGCCCCCCCCATCCCGTGTCTATTGGATTAGTGACACGTTCAGGGGGGTGGTAGCACTGACCTGAGTTTGAATTTAGAGTGTTCATTAATAGGATATTATGCCATATGCTCACAGCACTGTCATGTTATAATGTCTGCCACTGGTTTAAGAATTAGTAATTAGTGCTGCTTGCTCTAATGAAAGGACTGGAGGGGCTAACAGTAACTGAGGTGAGGAGAGGTTTGCACTGCGGATTCTGTGCTAGTAGAATCGGTCAACTGCTGACCTGCATACTCACCGAGAAGATGCTGGAAAAGGACTTAATCATAGATGTCTGCTCAAAAGGAATGTTTGGAAAAGAAGTGAAATTCCACACATCCATAAATGAATGCATAATTTATTCCTTTTTTAAACTTCAAGTTAAAGGATTTGCTCCGCAGTTTTTACTTCAATGTTATTTTTTTCCTAAATTGTACTGTAGAACTGAAAAAAAGAGAAAATAAATGTGATAATGTTGGATTGTTTTTAATCCTCTTACAGATTTATGATGGAACATAAACATGATCTGAAATCTGGCTCTGCAACTAAACTCAACAATTGCAAAAAAAATGGCCTCTTGTTCAGTCATATTTTTTTTTTATTTAGATGGCTTGAACTTACAGAAGCTACATGATCAAATAGCATAAATGGATCAATTTATGTTAAGAATAGAAGAGAAAAAAAAATTCAAACAGAGTTTTCATAGATGAATATCCTGATCCTGAGGAGCGTTTTGACCAGGATTTCATGATTCTGCCCTTTCTGGACTTCTTGGTTCTGTTTAAGTTTTGTTCTTGGATTTTTCACTAAAATCAACAAAAATTTGATGTATAATTTATTTTATGTAATTCTCTATTTTCTAGGTCATTAACTCTCATGTAAGCCCTGTTGTTTTTCTTGTTTACTCTCTGCTTCCCCTTGTGCCAGTCTTTTTTCCCTTAGCTCCCTTCTAGCCTTTCTGTCCACACCTGCTCCCAATTAGTTGATTATTCCCCACTTGCTAAGCTAAAAGCCTGCTAAGCTAAAAGCATCCTAGCCTAAGCTACGGCTAGTAGCAGCCTAGCCTATAGCTACGGCTAATAGCAGCCTAGCCTAAAACTACGGCTAATAACAGCCTAGCCTAAAGCTACGGCTAATAGTAGCCTTGCAAGAACAAGCTTTATTAAAGTGTATTTTTGTGATTCACAGGAAGCAGTACGCCGTCTTCACAACTCGGAGACTAATTGCAGAACCGAGCAAGGGTAAGATTTAAAGAATATGCTTTCATTCTGCGGTAAAGGAAATGGATAAGGATGGATACCGATCATAGCTGTACATTTTGTTTTCACAGACCTCCTATTTGCTCGGAGCCATATCAGCAAGTCCAGATTTGCACTGCGATGTTGATAAAGACGACATTGTGGGTAAGTGACTTGTTTTAATGTTTTCTCCTTCCTTGTTACTGTGACTTGCGTTTGATTTTTTATTCATACCACTCTCATTTAATTGTTTTCCAGCTGCCTGTAAGGCGTATTTCGAGGCGATGCGCAGGAAGCTTCAGATATACGCGAGCCAGCCACTGCGCTGCGTGCGGAGGCTGCCAAAGCAATCTGCTCGGAGTCAGGCTAGAAGAAAGAGGGTAAGACTTTATTTGGTGACTATTTTTTTCAGGTGCATTGATAGATGTGTTGTGTCCATACGCGAGTGCGCTGATTCATTGTTTTTTTTCAGCTGCTGAAGGCGCAGGCAGAGTGTGCTAGCAGATGAGGAAGTGGAACTCCCCTGAAGTCCGCCACCGTCGGCCTCATGTCCGGCGAAAGAAGATGGCGTCGTCGGGCGGTGTCTCTGGATGGATTGTACGGTCGCCGCCATTTCGTAGGGCGGATCTCACTGAACTTTGTGTTAAGCTGCAGTCCCGGTTAGAAGCGTTTATGCCAAAGTACAGGGCCACGCACAGTAGCGCCTGCACATCGGACCTGCCTCGGAGGGAATGCTGCCAGTTACCTCCAACCCCGAGGAAGCAAACGGACCGTTCACGGACTTGTAATTTTTAGATACGCATGTGTTTGGATACGCGTTGTATATAATTGTGTGTGTTTTAATAAAGCTCTTTCTTTGCATAAACAGCTTCCTGGCAAATGTTCATTTCCTGTATAAATTCATTCATGTCCTTGATGGTAGCATAATAATTGTTTAGTAGTGTAGGATAACATAAATACACAGCATATGAATGAATAAATATATGAATGAATAAATATATGAATGAATAAATATATATTCATAAATATATATATATACACTCACCGGCCACTTTATTAGGGTACCCCATTCTAGTAACGGGTTGGACCCCCTTTTGCCTTCAGAACTACCTCAATTCTTGGTGGCATAGATTCAACAAGGTGCTGGAAGCATTCCTCAGGAGTTTGGTCCCATATTGACATGATGGCATCACACAGTTGCCGCAGATTTGTCAGCTGCACATCCATGATGCGAATCTCCTGTTCCACCACATCCCCAAAGATGCTCTATTGGATTGAGATCTGGTGACTGTGGAGGCCATTTGAGTACAGTGAACTCATTGTCATGTTCAAGAAACCAGTCTGAGATGATTCCAGCTTTATGACATGGCATTATCCTGCTGAAAGTAGCCATCAGAAGTTGGGTACATTGTGGTCATAAAGGGATGGACATAGTCAGCAACAATACTCAGGTAGGCTGTGGCGTTGCAACGATGCTCAATTGGTACCAAGGGGCCCAAAGAGTGCCAAGAAAATATTCCCCACACCATGACACCACCACCACCAGCCTGAACCGTTGATACAAGGCAGGATGGATCCATGCTTTCATGTTGTAGACGCCAAATTCTGACCCTACCATCCGAATGTCGCAGCAGAAATCGAGACTCATCAGACCAGGCAACGTTTTCCAATCTTCTATTGTCCAATTTCGATGAGTTTGTGCAAATTGTAGCCTCAGTTTCCTGTTCTTAGCTGAAAGGAGTGGCACCGGTGTGGTCTTCTGCTGCTGCTGTAGCCCATCTGCCTCAAAGTTCCACGTACTGTGCGTTCAGAGATGCTCTTCTGCCCACCTTGGTTGTAGCGGGTGGTTATTTGAGTCACTGTTGCCCTTCTATGAGCTCGAACCTGTCTGGCCCATTCTCCTCTGACCTCTGGCATCAACAAGGCATTTCAGCCCACAGAACTGCCGCTCATTGGATGTTTTTCTTTTTTCGGACCATTCTCTGTAAACCCTAGAGATGGTTGTTGCTTGAAAATCGCAGTAGATCAGCAGTTTCTGAAATGCTCAGACCAGCCCTTCTGGCACCAACAATCATGCCACGTTCAAAAGTCACTCCAAATCACCTTTCTTCCCCATACTGATGCTCGGTTTTGAACTGCAGGAGATTGTCTTGACCATGTCTACATGCCTAAATGCACTGAGTTGCGCCATGTGATTGGCTGCTTAGAAATTAAGTGTTAACGAGCAGTTGGACGAGTGTACCTAATAAAGTGGCTGGTGAGTGTATATGTGTAATTTATATGTAAATATATATATATATATACCAACCAATCACGGCGACTTTACTTGTTTAAAAGTGGTTCCGTCAATACTCAGTAAGAAAATTAAAGCCTGGCGCGTGTACGTGTGGTTTTGCTGCCAATCACGGAGCGATTTCACTTGTTTGAGAATAGTGGTTTCAGCCAAATACTGAGTAGGTTATTCAAGCCAGACCCACCTGGCCAGCCGCTAGCGTGGTTTGCTGCATTCATATGCTAAGTGGGGCCATTAGTACAGCTGATCGCTCTCCACATACGTCAGAGTCCGCTTTCCGACAATTTGTGGCACACACGACAAACGCGGACAAGCACAGGTTGCAAATTGGCCGGAAACTGGCCGAAAATCAGGGAGATCTGCGGGGAGTTTACGGGTGTTTATGGGGATGAAAATCTCACTTTTCATGCAGTGAGCATCCCTGCATTTTCTCTGGAAACGGGTTAGCACTACGAGCTCCTCAGCCTTGTTGCAAAGGGATCTTACGTTGATCATGACAACATATGGTAAATAACTTTTCATTCTGTCACCCCTGCAGCCTCTGTTTTCTGTTTTATGCAGGAATGTCTGATCTCGTGGTGGGTTAGGGTTCTGTTTGGTTTGGTGTTATCAGTGTGATGCATAGTCTGTGACATGATTTAGAGTTTTTTTGACAGCAGGGAGAACAGTCCATGGTGGGGGGGGTGAGGGGTCATTGATGTAAAGGGCTTTGGTAGTCCTATGACCTGAAAAAGCTCTATATAAGAACAGGCCATTTACCATTTAACAGTCATGTTTGTTTTTAAAGTAATTCATGCATGCACATGCCAGTTCAATGCAGAAAGACCCTAGGCTAGGAATTAAAGCTGCAGTCTGTAACATTGAGAAGAGAGCAGACTTCGACTGAAAATTTGAAGAAAAACAGGTTTCACGCCACTCCCCCACCTCTCTCTGCTTCACTCATGCCCCACCTCCAAGCTCCACCCCCCTCTCACAGCATCTGCGTGGCTACCGCATGCGACCAAGCGTCCAAGCTTGGCGTACGTGGCATGGAGTGTGAACCCGTAGAGAGCGATAACACTCACCTCCAAGCAGCTAGATATAAGATGCTGGTTATACGAAGTTTGCCGTGTAAGCAGTTGTCGGCAGGGGCAGTAAGGGCAGTTTCTCTTTAAGCTGGTGGCTGTCAAGCTCCGCCATGACTTCCACAGCTGGCGTCCTCCTGACTCTGCAGCAGCGGCGGCAGCGGCAGGTTAAGCAGTGAGGAGGGGAGGCGCGGTAATCAGCGTGTGTGAGGCTGTGATTGACACTCCATCAGGCGCTCCTCTGGCTGTGATTGGTTGTTTTGACTCGCCCTGAATTATTCTTTCCAGATTGCAATACAGGCAGTAGGCGGGACCAATTGAAGCAGTTTTTTTCACAGGTTACATATCACATGTACTGCTGTCTGGGCATAGGGACAGTTTTAGCCAATATGACAAAAAGTGATTTTTTAAAAACTTACAGACTTCAGCTTTAAACCCAGGAGCTTCTTTTTATTAAAGTTTATTTTTAGCCTCTAGTGGCCTCTGTTTTGTCATTTTCAAAAATATGGAAGCAAGAAAGTCTGTTAAAAGAAAGGGAAGAGACATTTGGCAAAGGTCAACAGGGCCGGGACCCGAATCTGTGACAGACGGTATACAGTATGGGTGTAATGAAGAGGTCTTCATTACTGGGGTGGTTGTCTGTGGAAAAGAGAATTGATGTTAAGAGCAAGCAAGGGTTTCTGTTTAGAAATTATAGCAAATGTTAGTGTGAAGTCTGTTGGAAGTAAGTGCAAAAGAAGTGTTGTGGTGCTCGGAAAGTGACTTACCCGTCCTTTCTGTGTTCTCTCCAGGTTGTTTGGACAAATGCTTCCCCAGGGGTCCAGACACCATTTATAGGTTCTGGGAGAGACCATGGAAAATATAAGGAGTTGTACACATAGTTTTCTGGAATTTCTATGGTGTTTTGGTGTAAGTTAAATCAGAAAATGCTCATAAAAATAACATTAAATATGTGTGTAGATATTTGATTTAAATGTGTGTTTTTTGATGGGAGTGAGGAGGAGTTAAATTTCATGTGAATGGTTTAGTCCATCAGCTGTGACTAGTTAAGACAGAGATTGTGTGTTTGAAGGAGGCTGAATGCTATGAGGCTAAATAAACCTGCTGATATTTCCATTTCACTTTGCCTGGCAAGTTCATTTTCTCAGGAAATCCAGCCGAGAGGTCACCTGGTTACAGTGGTTTATGAGCTCCATCACATAGCAGCATCCCAAACCCAAGACCTTCTGCACCCCTGTGCATCCCACCTTCACCTAACTTGACTAATCATAATGAAATATGCATCATGACATTTTCTTTAAACAACGAAAGTTTTTACTTATGTTTTTACAGCACTAGTAGCTCGTTTTTTTTCGACAGTAGGCTGACAGCAAAGAGGGTACAAGAGAGGGGGAGAGACATGCAGCAAAGGACCACAGGTCAGATTTGAACCAGGGTCGGCATCAAGGACTAAGTCCTCCGTTCATAGATCATGCGTGCTAACAGCTGAGCCAGCTGCACGCCCGCATCATGACATTTTCATGCAGTTTTCTGTAGGTTGCAGTGTAGGTTACATAAAAAATGTAAATATATATATTTATGCAAATACACAGTATATATATATATTTTTTTTCTTCTTTTTATTATTTACCTTAACCTAGAGACAACTGTGCATGAAAATGTCAGCTGTTTTGGAAATTAAACCTTATTAAACCACACTAAAAGTTGATCCCGGTCCTTTTCTGATCAGTTGCTTAATTCTAAAATCTGCTAGCCATCTTGTCGCCATGTGATTTTTTGTTTTATCAAGAATCAAATATGTCTGCCTAATAAAGTGGCTTGTTTCTATATATCTAAATCTACACTCAGAAGTATATTTCTTATTTTAATCAAACAACAACAAAATAAGAATATTTCTCAGAGAAGATCGTAGTAATAAAAATAACATATTTTTTTCAAAGTCCCTGGTTGTAAAATCAGAGTGCTGAGGAATAAATTTAGCACATGACATTCCACATAGATATTTAATAACTTATCTTTGGCTGTTTAACAAATTGATCAGCCAGTGCTGGAGGTGAAATATTAATACTAACAAATTAGGTTTTTCTGAGTCGATGCCACAAGCTCAGCTTTCCTCAAATTGACTCCACGGCATGAGGGGACATTTGCTTGCTAGGTCATATGCTTGCCCCCACAGCTCCCCTTTTTCATCCTATTGGTCCGTCAACTCTCCATTTATCTAATTAAATTAACATTTTATATTTTATAATTATTTTTTCTGCAAAATTGAAAAGAATAAAAGGATATGGAGGCAAAAAGGCCAAGTTAAAACTCTTCCAACTGTCAATTGTAGCTTTTCATTACATTGTTCTGCTAGACTGAACATTTGGCTTTCAAAGTTTGGGGGAAAAGAGACAGAGGAAAAGATTAAAGTTTTTATTTTATATTCTTGTGTGTTTAAGGCAGCCTCCTCTCAATTGGTACTGATAATTACCTGTTCTGTTAACAAATCAAACAAAACAATTAGATAACAAATGGATTAAATACGTTTTTTTTTATCCCTTTGACTAATCTTGGAAATAGTATGAGCTTGTTTTCCCATGTATTGTTACTTAGCCCTGTCTCTTCCTCTGCAGGGTGTTCTGTCAGAAGCTCAGAACGTAGGGCCCAGCATTCAGATGAGACAGACAGTAATCACTTAAAAGCGTTTATTGAAAAAGCTGCATGCAGCTGCTCATCAGCTAGGCTGGGTTCACTGGATGCGTTGCGGGGATGGAGACTCATTCCCTAAGAGGATGGGAGTCCAGTGACAAAGTCCAAATCTATATGTGACCAGGGGCATTTGGGAATGGGAGTTTCTAAAAGTCCAGCTGGTGGTTTGTTGGAAGACTTGTTTTTTGCACAGACGGGACAGGCACGGACATATTCTCGGACGTCTTTGGACCAGGATGGCCACCAAATCCGGTGAAACACTTGGGACTGGGTTCTATAAATTCCAGGGTGTACAGAGAGCTTGGCACCAGCACAGAATGTCAGGATGGACTGATTTATGGACGTAGGTCTGTCCAGCTGCCCCGGTTCCAGGATCCAGATCCAGCAGCGAGGCCTGGTTGATCCGGTTCTCTAACTCCCAATGAAGGGCTTCAAAGGTGGAAGTTGGGGGCAGAATAGTTGCAGGTTCATCCTTTTGTTCTTGGGGGGCATGAAGTCTGGACAGAGCTTCAGGTTTGACGTTTCGAGAACCAGGACGGAAGGAAATGGACAGATTGAAGCGAGAGAAGTAGAGGGACCAGTGGGCCTGTCGGGGGTTCAGACTTCGGGCAGACTGCAGGTTAGAGAGGTTTTTATGGTCCGTCCAGATGACTATGGGCTGATCGTAACCCTCCAGCCAATGTCACCACTCCTCCAGAGCTAATATGATAGCTAACAGTTCTCGATCCCCAACGTCATAATTACGTTCAACAGGAGACAGCAGACTGGAGAAAAAGGAAGACTCTCAACTTTGACTAGTAAAACTCAATTCAACTAAACTAAACTAAACTACTATGTACAAAGAGGAAGGGAAACATGGTTGAATACCATTTTACAGTTTAAGATGGATTTTGTGTTTGAAACCAAAGCTTATCTGGAAGAATTTGTGATATGATCAAATTAGCTTTTCACTAATTTAGAGAAATTGGAATCTTTTCAGACCAATTCACAATGCAAATTTGTCAGATCCAAGCACTTAAAACATCATACATACATGCAGGGAAAGAAAGAAGGCACAGAGACAATTAATTTAGTTTACTCGGAACTCAGAACTCAGACTTGCAGTCTCAGTAAACATGTCCTCTAAATCTCAGGGTTCAGTCAAAGTTTAAGCTGTTGAAGCTGTTGACCAAAGTTCAGCAGGTCAAATGCTGCTCATAGATCAACCACAACCTCCCCAAAAGCAAGTCCACAAATCACAGTATACTTCAGAAAAGGATTGGCTATGAAAACATGCACATAGCACACAGCTTTATGCATGATAACACCACACAGATACATTTATATACAATTATTCTAACAAAATCCATGAGGTGAATAAAACATTATTTGGCCAATGCAGGTCAAGTTTAGTGAAGATCGCTGCATCCTGGACAGGCTCCAAAGCAGAAGACAGCAGCAGAGGAGGATAGTTGTTCTTAACTGTAATCTGATTTAGCCCTCGGTAGTTGATACACAGACGGAGGAATCCATCTTTCTGTGCCACAACAAAGAACCCCGCGCCCAATGGAGAGGAAGAGGGACAAATCAACCCTGCAGCGAGGGACTCTCCAAAGTACTTCTCCAGCACCTGATGTTCTAACCTCAAGATGGTATATAGTCAGTTGGTGGGTAAAGAAGCAACAGGCAAAAGGTCAATGGCAGACTAATAGGGGTTGTGCAGTAGCAAAAAACAGGTCTTGTTCTTACTGAAAACCTGGCGCTGGTCATGATAGATTTCGAATCCTCTCCCTCGGGAGATTGTTGGGTTTGAGTTGTATGGGTGACAAATGGGTAGCGTGGACTGGTCCCTGGTTTTAAAAAGGAGGAGACAACGTAATCACAAGTAGGTGACCAGATGGGGATTATGTTTTTGGAGCCAAGCCAATCCCAACACCATCGGAGAATGTCTTATAGGGAAAACAAAAAAAACGAAAGTAGCTCCCTGTGGTTATCAGAGATCACTACCTCCAAAACCTTAGTTTGAAGAGTGATATGAGATAATCGTTCCCCATCCAAGGCAGATACCTTTAGTGGCGTGGAATAAGGCTCTGTCTCAATCTGAGACTGCGGGATAAGTTTTTGGTCCATTAAATTAAAATCAGAACCAGAATCAACTAACATTTAAACTGTCCAGATCCAAAACAATAGTAGCAGGAAGACAAAAACTAGACGTATCGGGCCTACTTGAAAACATGGAGTGTAAAAACTTGTTTTGATTAGGGTTAGGTGACTATTGGTGATGGACCTGAGCTTTTGGCCAAACCGGACATGAATTAATGTAGTCTCCAGGCACTGCACAATAAAGACACAGATTATCTGCAATGCATTGTTGTCCCTGTTCCTGGGTAAAGCAAACTCGACCAATCTGCAGCAGTTCTGGGGGTTGACGGTGGAGTCATAAATCAAAAATATCTGCTACAAACGCACTGTGACACACTGCTGCAGGAGGATAACCAGACCTGAAGCCTATAGCAGCATAACTATAGAGATAGCTCAGGATAACCTGATCCACTATAAATGTTCCTTTCTGAAAACTATAAGCTTTATCAAAAAGGAACATTTTAGGCCTAGCCTTAAAAGTAGACAGGGTGTATGCCTCTAAACTGCCTCCCATTCTCCATCCATCCATCCATTTTTCTGCAGCATTAAGTGGGGTGAGGTGCTGGTGCCTAACCGGCAGTCAATGGGCAGAGGCCACCCGATTTAGAAGTTCAAAGGAACCACTAGTAAGCCTGCAGATTGAAGAGCGAAGTGCTCTGTTGACGGAACATAAGAACAATCAGATCTCTGATATTTTTCCCGTGACAATGACGAGACGATAACAAACAAAAATTGTTTCGAGACAATAAAAATATGACCAAAATAAAAAATGTTTTTCGTCAACCAGACTAAGACCAGATGAAATTTACGATACAATGACGAATGGACATTAAGAAATTTAATTGTTTATGATTAATCTGTAATTGTTAATATAAGTGTTTCTTGAGCTTCATAGAACATTACGCCCTGTTGCCTTGTCCCGTCCCTACACGGTGCCTGTACCACAGCGCCCCGGAACAGCTCTGTCAGGATTCCTGTGTGTGTTTCTGTGTTTGTCTCCCTTCCTCCACCAGGAGGCGCCTGGTTCTGGTCCGCCTCCCACACACACCTGCAGAGGGTTACCTCATTAACAGAGGGTTCTTAAGCTGCTGACTGCCACTATCTCGACGCCAGAGTGCTTGCCAGTTTGGGGTACTCTAGTACATGCTTAGTTTAGCAGAGTCTAACCTGAGTTTTTGTTTTGCCAGTTTTGGGTACTCTAGCTAGCGTTCGAGTTTTGCTGAGTCAAACTGAGTTCTTGTCAACCTGAGTTTTAATCTTGTTTTTGTCTTTTGCTCTCTGCAGCAAGTCACCCTGCAAACTGGATTTTTCGATCCTTATCTCCCTGAGAAGGATCATCTGAGCTTCAAACTGAGCTGAGGATTTAAACTGGAGGTTTGAATCAACTTTTCCCTAAAAGATCGCTTTGAGCTTCACACTGTGAGCAAGGGATTATTCTCCACTCATGACCCATTCAAGTACCAAGAGGAAATCTATGTGGCAGTCAGCTCCTCCATTCACCTACACCGACAACATTCTTGGTAAACCCTGTCCACCCTCCAATCAGAATCAGGCAAACACTGGAACTACCACTTTTGACTGGAGTCAAAGAGTCAACAACTTCTCTGGAAACGTGAGTCAGCAATCTATTTCTCCTCTTCCAAGCTCAACGAGACAAATTTCCCACCTAGCCTGAGACCAACCGCAGTGTCTTCCCCTGTCCTTTCAGTTCCGCTTGAGCAGTGTTCAGAGCAACACTGGATTCTTCACAATCTCCCTAAATAAACCTCTTAAACTTTTTCCCTGGTCTCTCTGTATTGGTTTACTGCTTTTGGGTCAGATCATAGTTAAAATCATGACAAGCTCAGTCAGTACTTGCAGAGCTCAACTTTGCAGTCATTGCGGATACCAGTGTGTGGTTTTTTTAAACAACGCCTGGATGTATGGAGCCATATCGTTTACAACTCGAAGGAAAACACCGTAGGAAGGACGCCACCAGAGAGTCTGCGGCTTCAACATGGCAGGGAAGAACACAGAGAATCTTAAGCGACATCTGAGGTTCCAAGAGCTGACATATGGAATAAGGTAATGACTGGGTGGACCTGTAGTAGTGGGAAAGGGTGTGTTAGTGCGCACACAGGTGCAAGCATGTGAATGTATTCGTGTGCATGAATGTGGCTGTGAAGGTGCCTTCCTGTGAATGTATCTGTCTGTCTCTCTGTCAAAGAAGAAAGATGTTCTGCTGATACTCTGGATATTAATCATTTAAATTTCTTCCTCCCAACTAGATTCCTGACACAGTGACACTACAGCCAGATCAGAGGCTGGGGAAGGAAGGTAAGTCTGTTGCAGAGATGCACCCCCACTCCTGACGCCAAAGAGCAGAAAGCCCTGGAGGAACTCAGCTGTGCAAAGTGGATTGGGCGTTCTGGCCTCACAGCAGGGACCATTGAGGATGAAGATTTTATGGATATGATGAAACAAGCCGACAAAAGGTTTAATGTTTACAGTGTGATGCCATGTTAAAAAGAGAATCAGTGTGTGAAGTTCTCTTCTGATTACAGTGTTGTATAAATAAAATAGAGAATTCAAAGAGGAGCTGTGTGTGGTGAAGTGCATTATTATTTACAGTGCATGACTAAAATGACTAAAATAATAAAAAAGACCAAAATTTGATTTAAGACTAAAATCCTGATTTTCGTAGCTTTAGATGTTAAGACTAAGACAAAATTGGGAAGAACATTTATGACTAAATATGACTAAAGCCTAAAATTTATTTAACAGTCATCCAATGATTAGGAGCTAAGACTAAATTAGATAAAAGCTGACAAAATAAACACTGATCAGAAATCTGGCTGCAGCATTTTGGATCAGCTGAAGGCTTTAACTACAGTTTGTGGACTTCCTGATAGTAAAGAATTACAATAATAGTCCAGCCTTGAAGTAACAAATGCATGGACTAGTTTCTCAGCATCACCCTGACAGGAGATTGCTCATTTTGCAATATTCCCTGAAGTTGAAAGAAGGAAATTTAGAAAACCTCTTTTGATCTGGGATTTAAAATGACAGGTCCTTGATCAAAAATAACACCCTCAAGATGTTTTTTACTCTTATTATTATCTGAAATCAGCTTAATCCCCATCATCCAAATTAAGCACCTGGCGTAATCAGCTTCTTCTTCAGAGACTCTGGTCCAAAGACTATAACTTCTATTTTGTCTGCATTCAGAAGCAGAAAGTTAAGAGTCATCCAGGTTTTTCTGTCTTCAAGACATGCCTGTAATCTATGTAATGAGTTAGTTTCATCTGCTTTCATCTGGATTTATAGACAGATATAGCTAGGTGTCATCAGCATACAACATGTGTGAAATTAATCCCATGCTGTCTCCATAATCCCCTACCTCACGATTGGGATGTATATAAAAGTAAAAGAGAATTGGTCCTGTAGCATCAAAGATCCCTCCTGCACCCTACCTACAGGTAGGAAACTTTTGAGCATGAGGAAGATCTATCATTAACATGAATAAAATGAATTTGATCAGATAGATACAGATTTAAACCAGTCTAGTGCTGTTCCTTTAATTCCAACAAAATATTCAAGTCTTTCTAAAAGAATATTATGATCAACTGGATCAAACCGCAGCACTGAGATCTAACAGGACGAGAGTAACAGATACAAGTCCATTATCTGGAGGCCATATGAAATATCTTTACAGTGACTTTCACCAGAGCTTTTTCAGTGCTATGATGAGCTCTAAAAGCCAGACTGAAACTTTTAAAAGTGCATTATGGTGTAAGTGTCATGTTCTTTTTAAGGGATCTGACGCCCACATGCAGAAAACCACTCAGACAACCAGAGAAAATGTTTGTAACAGGTTTATTGAGAGCATGATGCGTGGATCCAGAGTTACTCAGAACAGCTGGTGAACCGGTGCACTGGAAGTGAAAAGGGAAGTTCAGAGTTTAGTTCAGGTTCCATAGGAAACTTGGGCTGACTGGCAAAAGCAAAGATTGAGAAGCGGGACTCACGTTTCCAGAAAAAAAGTTGTCCTTCCCAGAATCCCAGTGGGAGTTGTAGGCTTTTCCAGAACTTGGTTTATTTCGTTGGAGGGCGGACAGGTTTTACTTAGGTTAGGTTGGTTCCCTGAGGAGCAATGGAGCTGACTGCCACTTAGATTTCCAGGAGGAACTTGAACGGCACATGTGGAGATTTATCCCCTGCTCAGTGTGTAGGCGCAAACAATCCTTTCAGGGGAGATGGTCCAAACATCCAGTTTGCATCCACTGCTCAGCGTGAAGCTCAAGCGATCCTTCCAGGGGAGAAGGCCAAACCATCCAGTTTGCAGGATGACTTCCTGCCAAGAGGCAAAGACAACAAAGCGGTCAAACAAGGTCAGAGCTCAGGGCAGACATGGGCAGTGTGGAGTCAACAAGTCATCTCCATGTCATGTATTTGTTCTACCCAGCCACTGAAAGCAGGTGAGTCCAATCTTCACCATGAATTAACCTGTGCAGATTGGACTCACCTGGTTAATTGGCTGGGTAGAACAAATACATGACATGGTGACTTGTTGACTCCACATGCCCATGTCTCGGCTCAGGAGAAAAGACTCAGATAGACTCAGCTAAACTCAGCTTAGCTAGAGTACCCCAAACTGTCATGAGGTCTTGGTTCTGTTGTGCTTTACTTTTGCTCCATGTTTTCCTAGTTTTATTGGTTCAATTCCTGTTTTTGTTGTAGTTTCTAGATTTATGTTAGTTCTCAGGTTTTTCTGTTGTTTTCCTCTGTTGCCCTCTTGTGTGTGTTCCTTTTCCTTGGATCCCTCGTTGTCTCCTCATACCTGCTCCTTGTCAGCTTGTTAGTCCTGCCATTGTCTCAGTCAGCTACATATACTCTCTTCCTCTGCAGTCGCTTCTTGTTGGTTTCCTTGTTGTTGCTGGTCCTGTCGTCGCTGTTCACTGCTCACCTCGTCTCTCCCTGGCTCCTTGTGCATGTTTTCCCCTGATGTCTCCACGGTTCTGGTCTGTGTTACATTTTTAGTTGGATTTTGCCTCTGTTATTATTGCTTGCATTAAAACTACAAGAAATCACCTCAGCCTCTCTACCTCTGCATTTGGGTCCTCTAAACAAGGCATCCCCAACCTCAGTCCCCGACGCCACGCTGTCCTGCAGGTTTTAAGAGTTTTCCCTGCTTTAGCACAGCTGCAGTTATAGCGGTGCAGTAGACAAAGTACACTAATCAGCTTTCAATTAAAATCAGCTGTGGTGGAGCAAGGAAACCTCTAAAACCTGCAGGACAGCAGGCCTCGAGGACCGAGGTTGGGATGTGCCTGCTCTAAACCACAACCAAGACGTGACAAAAAACTGGCAAACACTCTGGCGTTGAGGTAGTGGCAGTCAGCTGCTTAAGAGTCCTCAGATAATGAGCCAACTATCCGCAGGTGTGTGGAAGGGCCAACGAGAACCAGGCGTCACCTGGTGGTGGAGGGAGAAAACACAAACAACACACAACCCACACAAACTGGATTCCTAACAGTAAGTGATCGCAGTTACTTGTCTGGAAATCTACTTTCTTCAAGAATTTTATATATAAGAAAGGAAGATTGGATAAGCGGTCTATAATTATTGTGTGACCAAGTCATCAACATGTCAAGAGACAGTTTCTTTAAGCAGAGGTTTAATTCCAGCAACCTTAAAAAGCTTTTAGGTACATATCCCTGTAACAGAGATAGATTAATCACATCTAAAATGGAGGAGGAGATCAAATGGAATACCTCCTTAAATAAACCAGTTGGAACTGGATCCTGTAACATCCAAGTTGAAGGCTTAGCATGAAGACAATAATTTTGCTAACTCTGAAAGTTCAACTGGATCAAAGCAGTCTTAACCCGGTTCAGATTATATGGCTACCTCCAGATCCTGCCTCACTTCCAAACCAATCATTCATAGTTAGAGGGTTGGTAATGATCATTTTTTAAATAAAACTCAATCTTATTTCCCATCATAAAATCCCATAAAACCATTCCTGCTAAGAAGAGCGGAAGGTTGGAAGGGATGGTTCAGCAGAGCTTATGGCTCTGGGTGAGTTTAACAACTGTATTAAAAGAAATCTGGGATTATTCTTACATTCTCCTCTATTAGTAGGGAGAAATATGCTTACTCTTGCCTTTTACAAGGTCCTCTTATACACGGCGGTGAAAACTGTTTTTCCACACTAGGTAGGCATCTAGATCGCCATCTGTAGAGGCTGATTTTAAATTTTCTTTTTAAAGGGAATACACATATTTTCATTCCTGAAAATACAGAACAACCCAACATCCAACCTGCGAGAGAGGTGAATAAACTAGCTTTTACACTCTGCAGCACTGCTCAGTGACACAGAGAAAGAGAAAGTGAAACAGATTCTTAAAAAAATTTATAACTGCACTATCTAATAATGATCTGCAAAAGTGAAACCTTCTTTTTGTGGGAGGAGAACTTTCTGTTAAATAATCCTGAAGGTTAATAAAAAAATTTTTATAGTATAAATATACAATCATTTGTTCACTATTTTGATAGAATTACTATTTTATTTATTAGTTTTTTCAAGGCTGCACGTTAAAAAATGTAGAATTTGTCCTGGGCTGCTTTTACCGTGAAATTTCTCTTTACAGATACACCATTGTTTTACAAATGACAAAATAAATCGACTACTGCATGCATGATGAGGGATACAAGCGTCCTGAGCCAGTATTAGCTCTGTGTTTTACGGTAAACATGGATAGTAATACCCGTGGCGCGTCTAGCAATCTTTCAAACCATAAAAGCTCAATCTTTCAATATGGTTAAACATAAATACACACTCTCCGCATCATCTGCCATGGTTTGTTGTTTCTTTGCAGCTTTCTGTGTAGCAAGGCGCTGTGACAACAATGGGGTATTAATGACATTCAGGTCAAATGAATGCTGTGTCTGACCTGGGCCTGCCAGACACAGGTAGCATTTGAAAAGATCACGATTCGTATCGGATTCTTGCAGGACCACATAAACCAAGTGGCCTGGGTCGCATTGGAAAAAATCCGATCTGTGTTGTTCCAGCTTGTCATGAAAAGATCAGATCCAGGTCCCATATGGAGCAAAAAATTTGGATTTGGGTCACTTCACGCTGCAGTGTGAACGGTAGCCAAAGGCTGCTCTTAAGCTATTGCCTTCAATGTCAGCATGGATGTTAAAATCTCCCACTATGATGACCC
>JAGKQL010000101.1:479769-497010 GCA_018398635.1 Cyprinodon brontotheroides
GGCTTTTTTTTCCCATTGTCACCATTCTTACAATTTTTGGTTTTGTTCCTTGAGATTTACGGGGCTCTATTTCTTTTTAGCTTGGCGGTCTACAGCATGACACAGCCTAAGGGTCTGGGTTTTAACTGAGCCATTGCAACATTTAAATGGTTTCTTTTAAAGCTGCTCGTCAGAACATTCGGTGCTTTTTAATTGGGGCTGACCTCACATTGTACTCTAGAATAGTTTGGTATGGAGAACAATTTATGGTCCACTTGATTAATTCAATGGACGCCCAAGTTACCGCCTGTCCAGCACCATGCTTAAAGATTGATAAAAGGTGTTTTGCTGACATGATGCACTATACACAGTAGTTCTGATGTTTTCATTTGGGAGCACTTGCTATAGGACATTATTTCAGAGGCTTAAGGATTTATTCAAATACAAGTTTTCTATGTTAAATAATTCTGAAATGTTATTTTTAGTAAGGTTCCTCCTCAAACCCATTCCAAAAAGGCTATACTAGTTCAGTCTTTTGTGTCATTAAGTTACAACCGCACACTTCACTAAGGAATGAAGCTGACACTGAAATTGAATTCTGGAATGTTTTTTATTTATTTTTTAGCATGACTGAGATGAACTAACTGGGACATCAACTCCTGGAAAGATCTGCAGAAGTCTTCAATACAATTTTCACTGTGTTATGATGGATTTCAGATTTTTAGAAATATCTTTTTAATCCCTCCTAGAATGATGGGCAGCAAAAATTGCTTCTCTAAGTTCACCGGTGATTACTTTTCTTCACCAAAACGCTGCAAAATACAAACCTCTCTGCTTCTAAAGGTAAAGTCAGCAACTGTTGTCCTTTTTTTTTTTTTTTTTTATTAAATTCCAAAAGAAAATGTCTTTCGTTTTTTTTCAAACCAAATGTCAGCTTCAGTATAATTCACTGCATAGTATTATAGTCAAATCTGTTGTTTTAAAAACACTTTTTTTTTTTGAGTACCTGAAGAGTCAAACCTTGTCCTTCAGGGATAAACTGTGTACCAAACATACTATGTATGTCAATGACACCTATTCAATCTCTAATTCATAAAAAGTTTGTTTTTCTTAGAGTTTGATATCAAACTATACCTACCTTTTAACTAGTAGATTAATGTGAGGTTGTTGTATTATAATCGGGTCTTCGTTAATCTTCATTGTTTTCAACAAACCACTTTGTGTAAAGTTGAGAGCATTAAGCAGAGCATCAGAGATGTTTTTCTGCAAAACATTAAAAAGTTAATTATTTTCAAGAACATTAACCACCTACACTAGACCATATTGCCTGGATCAGTTAAGACCTACTGCAATACATTTTGAAATTATAGTTGCTTTTTGGGCCCTGCTGATTAAAATGCATCAAAAGAAGTGTTAAAATGTGCAAATCCTCCTTTGAAACATCTCAAAGAAGTTGACAACTCACGCTGGAAGAATACTCAAACATCTTGCTTGCTCCTTCCACTATGGCCGTTGCTGCAGAGAGAAATGCTTCCTTGTCTTCAGCTGTGCTCACATTCATATCCAGGAGAGATTGGCTGATGTTAGCAAACAATGCAGCAGCATCAATCTGTGCATGGAATATCAGCTTGTTGAATGACAGTCAGAGTGGGGTCCAAAGCTAATTCGACTATACTTGCATTGTTTGTGGCACTAATATTTGGGTCATGTTCCCAAGCGAATATCTGGATTTACTCTGCCACACACCACCGGTGAAGGTTATAGCCCTATTCTATCAGAATTTCTGGAATCGCTTTAGTTATTCATAATTTACTAGAGTATGTGGGTCTGAATGCTTTTGTGAGTTATCAGTGCATATGTGGTTGTATGTATTAAGCAGAGGATGGCTTATTTTTATATAATAAAAGACAATCTAACATGAACTAATAAAATCAAATGGCAGTTAGTTTTAAGTAAACATTGCACAATGTAAAAAGTAAAACCTATATTTGTTATGTATATTTATTTGACTAGAAAATATATGCGTGTAACATTTTATTAGTAATGGGTTTAATCACATCTGTTTTTCAGTAAGAAAAAAATAAAAACTGGTATGTTTGCACTGAAGAAACTTGCTATGGTACATAGTATTATAAATGATGACATACAGCATACTCTGTAAGCTGAGATTTACAAATTACACCATTTAATTTGTTATATATGTGTTTTTGGTGTTAGAAAAGCATGACCCCACTACATTCTAAAGTAAAATTTGTATCAAACAATTTTGTTAGATTTGGTCCATGCAGGGGGGCACTCCCTAGGGCTTCAGTAGCACAATCTGAATCCAGTTAATTAATTAATTTTGTTCTTAGATGTCTTCTCATAACTAATTAATTGTAGCTAATTACATCATATTATCTGTAAAGATTTAGCATCTCATATTTTCATTGTTTCTCTTGAAATAAGCTTGTAAAACAATCATGTTTCACAGTTTTAGTTTCTTTGAATTTAAGATAAGTAGGAAATAATAGAAGTAAAAGCTAGTTTTTGAAAATGATGCATGTGGTTTGTCACTTTTTATAGAAGGGATACAAATCGATTAATTGGATTTGGTAAGAAAGATATCTAAGGTTATATTTCTAAGCTATCTCGCCGAGCCCTCATCTACATATGCTAAACTCTTGATTCAAGGGCATCATGACCCATTTTCTGAGTTATGCAATCATTTGGATGTTATCATAGAACGCATGCAACAGTTATCATAAGACTTAAGTTCTAAAGTCCCAAAAGGCATCTGATAAAGAACTAAAATAAGACAAAGACTTTGAAAGAAAATGAATAGGCTCTGTCTTGATCAAGATGAACAATATAAATACTAAACCCGTTATTCTAATGTAGACAGTTTTCAAAATATGTGAAATCACTGATAACCCAGCTAATTTCCTTCATAAATTGTTAACCTCTAGATTAACTCGGTGCACGCAACTACTGGACGAAATCTGCCAGCGACGTGTCCCTCGTTTGGCACCAACACAGTGACAGTACACATCCAGAGTGGTCAATACAGTCTTTGAGAAGAGAGATGCTCTAAAGGAACTGTTTCATCACATTCTGGAGCATCATGACGAGTATGATGAGGACTATGTGCGCTGTGCTGATGGATTTAAAGCACGTACTCGTACTCGTCGTCTCCAGCTTTATCTGGAACCGGGCCGCAGGGGCAGCAGACCAAGCAGAGACTCCCAGACTTCCCTCTACGCTGACACCTCCTCCAGCTCTATTGGGGGAAGCTCCTAGGTGCTCCCAGGCCAGCCGAGAGACATAGTCTCTCCAGTGTGTCCTGCTGTCCACTGGGCCTCCCTCCCGGTGGGACGTAAGCCTGGAACACCACCCGATGGAGGCGCCAGGGGGCATCCAAGAAGATGTCCGGAGCCACTCAACTGACTCCTCTCGATGTGGAGGAGAACCGCTCTACACTGAGCCTCTCCCTAATGACTGAGCTCCTCACCCCATTCTAAGGGAGAGCCTAGCCACCCTGCGCAAAGGAGAAAGCTCATTTCAGCCGCCTAGTATAACATAACATGCTCATTGGGTCATGATCAAAATCTCATGACCATAGGTGAGGGTAGGAACGTAGACTGACCGGTAAATATGAGAGATCTTGCCTACCTTGCTCAGCTCTCTCTTCACCACGAATGACCGGTGCAGCGTCCGCATCATTGCAGCAGCTCCACCGATCCGTCTATCGATCTCCCACTCCATTCTTTCCCACACTGGTGAACAGGACCCCTAGATACTTGAACTCCTCCACTTGAGGCAGGGACTCTCCTCCAACCTGAAAGGGACAAGCCACCTTTTTCCCCGGTCGAGAACCATGGGCCTTGGACTTGAGGAGCTGGATATCTCATCCCCGCCGCCACACTCGGGCTGCAAACCACCCAGCGCACGCTGTAGGTCTTGGCAGGGAGGTAGCAGCCAGTCCCACGTGAAAACACATGTGGACTGGTTGGGCAAACCCCATGAACCCTCAAGCACCCTGCAGAGGGTGTAGAGCTGGTCCACTGTTCCATGGCCAGGACGTAAACCACACTGCTCCTCCTGCAGCCCAGGTTCGACAATCAGCTGGACTCTCCTCTCCAGCACCCTGGTATAGGCCTCTTCCCGGGGAGGCTTAGAAGTGTGATTCCCCGATAGTTGAACAACACCCTCTGGTTCCCCTTCTTGTGGAGGGGAACCACCACCACCAGTCTGCCAATCCAGGGGAACTGCCCCCGATGCCCACGCGAGCATGTTGAAGAGACGTGGTCAACCATGACAGCCCGACAACATCCAGAGCTCCTAAGATATTCAGGACGGATCTTGTCCACCCTCGAAGCCTTGCCACCATAGAGTTTTTTGACCACCTCGGTGACTTCGGCCTGGGTGATGAACAAATCCAGCCCCAAGCACCTCGCCTCTCTTTCTTTCCCCACAGGCGTGTCTGTCGGGTTGAGGAGATCCTCAAAGTATTCCTTCCACTGCCCGACAATATCCTCCTTCAAGCGTCAGCAGCTCCCCACCCCACTGAAAACAGTGTTAGTGAAGCACTGCTTTCCTCCCGAGGCGACCTGGACGGTTTGCCAGAATCACTTTTTGGCCAACCGACAGTATTTTTCCATGGCCTCCGAACTCCTCCCAGGACTCCAGATTTTGCCTCTTTAACTGCTCGGGCCGCGACACGCTTGGGTCTTCACGGTACCTGCTTGCTGCTTCAGGAGTCCCACAAGTCAGTCCATAGGACTCCTTCTTCAGCTTGACAGCATCCTTACTATCGGTGTCCACCAATCGGGTTCGGGATTTCCACCACGACAGGCACCGCAAACCTTATGGCCACAGCTATGGCAGCCACATCGACAATAGAAGCAGAGAACACAGCCCATTCAGACTCCATGTGTCCAACCTCCCTCGGAACCTGAGAGAAGTTTCTCCCGGAGGTGGGAGTTGAACACGCCCCCTGACTGTGGGTTCCACCAGACGTTCCCAGCAGACCCTTACTTCACATTTGGGCCTGCCGAGTCGTTCAGGCTTCCTCCTCTTCCAGAGTATCCAACTTACCACCAGGTGGTGGTCGGTGTATGCCAGCTTCGCCTCTCTTCACCGAAAGTGTTCAGGACATGCGCTGAAGATCAGAAGATACGACTACTACAAAGTCGATCATCGACCTCGTGCCTAGGGGGTCCTGGTGCTAAGTGCACCGACATAAAATCTTATGTTCCTGAACATGGTGTTCATTAAGGACAAACCGTGACTTGCACAGAAGTCCAATAATGAGACACCACCGGGTTCAGTCTGTGGGGGGCCCGTTCCTCCCTATCACGCCCCTCCAGGTGTCACTGTCGCTTTCACGTGCGGATGCTGAAGTAACACCCCTCCCCAGGAGGATACTAAGAAGGCCTGGTACTTCTCAGACTGCTGTACCGCCCATAGGCCTAAACAACTCGTCGTCAGAGTCCTCCCCCTTCAACCCGGCTGAAGGGATGCACCCTCGTCTACCTGGGTGAACTCCCAACACGAGACGGCTGAGCTGGGGGAGACAAGCAGCCCCACCCCTGCCCTCCGCCTCTCCCCCGGTCCCTCCAGAGTAGAAGAGAGTCCAGCCTCTCTCAAAGGAGCTGTATTCCAGAGCCCTGGCTGTGAGAAGAGGCAAGCCCAACTATTTCTAGCTGTTATTGCTCCACCTCCAGCACAAGCTTGGGCTCCTTCCCGGCCCAGTGAGGTGACATTCCATGCCCCCAGAGCCAGTTTAAGCGCCCGTGGATCAGGTCGCCAAGGTCTCCGCCTCTGGCTGCCGCTCAATCCTCTTTGCACCGGTCCCTCATGGTTCCCCCTGCAGGTGGTGGGCCGACTGGGGAACAGCCTCATTGTGCCGTCTCTTCGGCTGGGCCCACCGGTCCCCGCTGCAGGAAGAACCCGACCACCAGGCACTCGCCGCACGCAACCCCAACCCCAGGCCTGGCTCCAGGGTGGGGTCATGGCACCGCCGTACCGGGCGACGCCACTTGCCTCGTCGCTAGTCCTCGTCATAAGGGTTTTGAACCGCCTTCGTCTGACTTGTCACCCAGAGCCTGTTTGCCTTGGGACACCATAGCCTCTGGGATCACCCAGGCACTGAAACCCCTCCACCACGCTAAGGTGGCGGTTCAAGGAGGGATTTAAAGCACGTCTGGGTGATTTTGAGTTTTGTTTTTTGCTTGACACATTTAATGGCATTTTTGAGTACTCAGATGTGCTCTTTTCAGTACTACAGGACAAAAAACTGGATGTACAGTTTTGTCTGGCAAGGGTAAAGGAGTTTTGTGACACTGTTACGCGAGAGAGGAGCCGATACGAGGAAATCTACGAGGCTACAGAATGCACCGCGGGTGCTCCGAGCACACGAAGAGGTCCAGCACAAGATCCTCGCGCGCACTACCACCAACTCTACGACAGGATTCTGGACAATGTTATTTGCCAGATGCAGACCAGATTTGAAGACCACGAAAAACTGATCTTTGTCACCCTCCTCGACCCCCAGAAATTTCGGGAATACCAGAAAAATTTCCCTCATGCAGCCTTTCCCAGCTTAGCACAGAGCCACGGAACACTTATCGATCTACCTCGGCTAAGAACAGAGCTAACTGTAATCTATGCTATAGATGATTTTGAGGGAAAATCTCCCACTGATCTCCTTGACTTCCTTCAGCAGAAAAATCTCAATGAGAGCACGACGCAGCTATACACATTTGTGTGTTTGGCAGTGACCATCCCCGTGTGTACTGCTTCTGTTGAACGGACATTCTCAGCCCTTAAGCGAATTAAAACTTATGCCAGAAATACGACAGGGCAGGCTCGACTTTTAGCTTTAGCTTCGATGGCGATAAGGACTTCTTGATGGAACTGAAACGCACGGATAATCTGCACAACAGAGTTATTGAAATCTTCTTGAGGAAAGAAAGGATTGATTTTGTGTACAAATAATCAGGATTTTTGGTGTGTAAAATGTTACTATATTTCTAATTAATATTGCAATTTTATCAGGTTATTTTTTTTATTCTTATTTATGTGTGTCGCAGCTGTACCTGCAGAACAAGTTCTATAGCAATAAAATAGTTATTGAGGGTTGGATTGAGTCAGACGTACCACTACCGCAGGCCTAGGTGTGAAATGCACGGCCCGCCACTGGTGGTTCTAGATTCCCAATGATCTAAACCTAAACCACATAAAGTAACATTTTGAAAGCTTCTGTATATTTAATTTATAGCTCAATCTAACCTCTCTGACTTTAACCTTCATTCTCTTTTTTCCAAAAAACTTCTCAGACATCAGACAATAATGAATTTTCCACTGTTTGTTTAACGTCATCGTAAATTGGGGTTTAGGTGTTGCACCCCAAAGTAGAGTGAAATCATCAACTAATATCATAGATTACACTGTTGAAACAATTATTAAAAATAGGATGTCTTTCTGATCCCTTTGTCCTTTAAAAACAATAGCAAAAAATGCAGAAAAAGTTGCTAATATTTAAAGTGTAGAGATGTATTATAAGTTGCAACAATTGTAGTTCAGGTTACTTTTCCAAAACAATAAAATGCCATTACCTGTGCAGATAAACTGAGTTCATCGCCTTTCTGGATAAGACAGATAAGCACTCTGGCTACCACGTGAGCCTCTTCTGGAATTTTTAAAGGAGATTCCTTTATTGTATCAATCAGCAAATCAATCATCTTCTCTCTCAGCTTTGAAAAAAAAAAAAAAGGTATATATTTAGTCTTTTGTTGTTAAGGGGGGAATGGTATGACATGAGGGGAAATAAAAGTATAAAACAGTTAGCTATGCAGAGTTAGTGAACATTTTTCTTTGGGATGCTCCAATAAAGCAACATCTGGAAAATGAGGCCAACTGGAAAATCCCTCCCTCTCTCACTTATTCAATTTATTCCTATACAGCCAATTTTAAAAAAGGCATTTTACTAGAACACAAAAAATGCATTTATAAGTAGAAAAACACATTGCCAATTTTATTGAATTTTAGACAGATTCAAATGAAATGACATACACGCTATTCTAGTTACACAAAAACATATTTAAAAATATTATGTTATTTGTTCACGAGTAAGGGACGGATGGAGCGCGAGATCAATAGATGGATCGGTGCGGCGATGGAAGTGATGTGTTCGCTGTATCGGACTGTTCTGGTGAAGAGGGAGCTGAGTCAGGGGGCAAGGCTCTTTATTAACCAATCGATCTATGTTCCCATCCACCTATGGTCATGAGATCTGGGTAATGACCGAAAGGACAAGATTGCAAATACAAGCGGACTCGTCACAGCGTTGGGGTGCCAAACTGTTTTTTGTCTTTGTAATTGAAGAGAAAGAATCTAAGAACTAATACATGCACATACTGTCAGTAAAAGCACGAGTATATGGCCCCAACCTATTTTAAAGAGGGTAAAAGGGGTCATGTCATGAGGAACTCAAGTTAAACCAAACTGTTGAGCCAAAAATGAAGCAAAGTTGAGCATCAGGCTAAGCACATGTTAGTCCATTATTTGACAGAGTAAAGCCAATATTCCGATATGGCTACTTTTGGTTTAAAACTGTGCTACATATTTTCTATATAGATCTTCTTGTGATCAAAAGATTAGATAAACATTGTGTTGATTTCATTAAGATGGAATAGAATGGAAATGTTAAAAGGACCTTCATCTAAAATATAATCCATAAAAATAATTGATTAAAGCATGATAAAACATGAGTAGAGTTAATGATGGTATTTGTTCGTATAATAATATACATTTTGGTGATCTAGTCAGTTCATGAAAGTGATGTATGTGAAAATAAAACTGTCAAGTATAGAGACCGTAATCTGACAAGGTATAATAAGGACTGTTGAAGTTCTACTGTTTGATCACTAGAATGCACAGTATAGACGCATTGTGATATAAAGCAGAAAAAGTTGGCCAGCATTTTGTGAAGCAGTTTAGAGCAAACGCACCGAGCAACTCCTCCGATAACCTGCTGCATGTTTCTGTTTTGCAGTTTCTGCAATAATAAATATGTAGCGCTGACGGTGAGCTGGCCCATCATTTTCAAAAGGGTACCAAGAATATTACTCAATCTATTGTTGACTGTTATGTGCTTCAGGCACATCATGATTTTTGTCTATTTCTTTTCTTTGTTTTCTTACAGACTTTACTTGAAGGATCTTTTGTTAATATATTTTGGGATTCTTTTAGCGAGTTAATTATGTTAATTTGTGGTGCTGTCGTCCGCCTATAAATGGGCTGGCTTTCAGCACGTTGGCGCGTTCTTTTCCAACCTCGTTTGGACGCCGCTTTCCACCTGCTTCCATTTGTTCCATCGTGCGCGGTGCGCACTTGTCTTGTCGCTGCGGCCTGCAGCGGACGTTCCAGCCTGCCATGCGGTATTTTTGTTAACTGTTTCTTACTTTTTTTTTTAGGTTTATGGCCTGGCGGGACCGGTAGATTACTAGATAGATTTAACTTGGTTAAATTAGAAAAGACTTATCACTTTACGTTGACTACAAAGAGTACCATAGAGCTAGACAAGGTAAAGACCACCGCTTGAGCAAGCTGGGGATCCAAACACTTCTGCAGAGCCACAGGTTGATCTTCATAACAAGCTGCATCTTGTTTAAATTCATATACTAACAAATATATGTGCTTACAGTATTTAAAATTACTATGTTTGATCTCATGTAGTGTTCCAAAAAACTTTTTTTTCTGTTTTACCTTAGCTAAAATAATATATATTAGAAATACACATTTAAATATCAATGTATGCAATGAATATGTGTGTTTTGCCTTTAAAAATGAAATATTTAAATAAATACCTTTCCACCACATTTTATTTTTTTAGATGTAACTTTTAAGTGTCTAAATGAATAAAAAAAATAAGTCTATTCCACTAATAAGGGAGAGGGATAAAACCTGTTACAGTTTAACAAATCAACCAAGACACTGTAACAGTGCTGTAACAGCACTGTTAATCACTGTTGTAGGTAGAATCAGCATTTTTTTCCCCACTAGCTGGGCTCTGTTGAAAGGCCCCAATGTGTCTTGATAAATTTTCCAATATATAATCATGCACTTTAATTAGATATTTGGACATTTGAAAACACTGCATACATCAGACTAATGGATATCCCTCACAGTGAATTTACCTCTTTTCGATCTTCTTTTTCTGATTCATCAGTTTGGCTGTTAAGCTTTTCACACACAGAATTGAAAATTTTTCCAATAGTGTCTCCTGATAGACCTTCATTCTTTATCTTTTCCACAGCCTCCTGTACTTCAGAATCCAGATCATTCACTGAGGTTAAGGCTGAAGTCGATGGTATCACAGAAGATATAGCTGCCGCTGTGGCAGCAGACGTAGCTGCCGCAGACGTAGCTGCCGCTCCAGCAGCAGACGTAGCTGACCCTCCGGCAGCAGATGTAGCTGACCCTCCAGCAGCAGATGTAGCTCCCGCAGACGTAGCTGCCGCTCCAGCAGCAGACGTAGCTGACCCTCCAGCAGCAGATGTAGCTGCCGCAGACGTAGCATCTGAAGAGGCAGTTGTAACTGCTAGTGTAGCTGCAGTAGTTTCAGCTGGGGGTGCAGCTGTGTTCGTGGTTGTACTGATTGCTCCAGGTGGTGTACCATTAGGAGACTCAGACGATGAAGGAGACTCAGGCGATGAAGAAGACTCAGGCGATGAAGGAGACTCAGGCGATGAAGAAGACTCAGGCGATGAAGGAGACTCAGGCGATGAAGGAGACTCAGGCGATGAAGGAGACTCAGGCGATGAATTGGCATCTGAGTCCGAGTCATCGTCAGATGGTGTTAGGTCTAGGATGTACTTTTTATAACGTAGGTTATTATTTACTTTAGAAAACAAGAACAAAAACAGTAATTAGGAGTGGTTTACAGTAAATGATATTCTAAATGTGTATGGAGTTAAAACTGAGACAGTTTGCTTTGATATTGAAAAGAAGATTTTGCATTGTGAAATTAATCAAATATTGACATTTCAAACATTGGTGAGTTAAACATTGCAACTAATATTAGCAGTATTTGCGAAAATCTGTCAATATTTGACTTTTCAGTTTTTGGAATGACAATGTTTGATCCACAAACAGGCTTAAATTGAAAGGTGATAGGACTTTCGCTCAGTTTTTGAATACCCAATGTCTGAATTTCAGAAATTTTCCAGTGTAAGATTTAAAGTATATAACTGAAATTTGAACATGTTCATTTATATGTATTTCCCCAATTGTTTTTCTTTTATCTTAAAGTGCAGAACGTATATAGAAGTTGTCTGATTTTTTAAAATAATGAAAACCTAGCATTTTAAAAGGAGTGTGTTCACCTTGTGCAACTGTCAATGTTATCAGACTTGGAGGGTTCAGTACACATAAGTCAGGTAAATATTTTGACATTTCATAATGGACAAAATATCTTAACAAGACAAAACTTAAAAAAGTTAAAACACACTTACATGAATAAATTAATACAACAGTTATATCCTTTTTTTTGTCTGATGCATAGTGAATATCACTTTGGGGAATAACATATTCAGTATTTTGTTCCTGTTTGTTACGGAGCGGTTTTTGTTTTTCTTTTTTGTAGCAATCCCCTGTAGGCTGTAAAGAAATTAACATAATTTATTTGCTCTGCAGATATACCTTTTTAACCTGTGCATGTGTTTAGAAGAAAGCAACACTTATAATACTTACACCCTCTGGCACGTGGCCTGTTATTTCCTCAATGTACCACACAATATCCGAACACGAACTGCACTCCATTTTTACTTTTGTATCCATGGATGTGTCGATTGGGTCACAGTTCTCAATGCAGCTGATACTATGATATGAACAATCAGTGTATTGTTAGATCTGGGCTGCACCATATATATGTAAGAAAATAATTTTAAAAATACATTTAAAAAAAAATGCATCCAAGGCCAAATTTTCAATTATCATTTTTATTTCAAAGCAAACATTTGTGTGTCAGAGTAGCTCAGGCAATCACTTCTCAGTTAATCTATCCTCAGAATAAATAAAGAGAAAATTTTAAAAAGGGACAATGCAACAGCAAGTCTATGATTGCAGGTAACCAGTGATTGTTATTTGTGTATTTGTGTTTTGTTTGCAAGGCTGATAGATATTTTTCTCTAAATGAGAGATGTTTTGCAGTGTCTAGGGGAGGAGACCCTTCAAACCATAGATAGTTGTTGGATAGACGCATAGAGTATCAATAAGAAATAAAAATAATAAAAAAAAGGTTAAAGGCTTTTAGTCTGAAATATAGAAATAAAGCCTGATTAGCTGACATAATAAAAATTCTAAAAACAATATGACCAAACATTGTCTGTCTATATATTTTTTTAAACTATAGAAAAAGGGAACATCAATCATGAGGAGAGGATCACTTTAAGACCGCAGGAGTTATAAAGATTTTTCTATTGTGAAGGTAAAAAGGTAAATTGGACTTGTCTGTTTTTGCTTATTTCATAATTAAACACCTTCATTTTAAACCCACCCTAACCAGATATAAAAAAATATTTCAATGTTTAATTTGGGAATGAAAAACTAATCAGGTTAATCGTGATTAATTAATTATTGAAATAATCGTTAACTAATTTAGTAATCGATTAATTGTTAAATGGATAATCAAGACTGTAAAACATGCCTTTAGTTGACAGAGCGACCCACTTAGAGTAGTAATTAAATCAAAATTGTGTAAAACCTAGTTTAATTTCATAAAAGATCTTGTTTGGCTGTACCATTATTAATTAATTAATCTAAAAAAAAAAATAAAAAAATCAACAGATTAATCATTCTACAAAATAATCGTTAGGTGTGTCCCAAAAATCAAAAACAAAAAACAATTTTTCTTAATAGCCAATCCCTCATATTTTCCCATGTGCATCTCATGAAAATAATAAATAATACAATGTTATATATATATATAATTAAGATAAATAAAGCGTTTAATTTATATTAAACGTTATATATATTGTAAACATGGAAGTCATGATAAAAAGGCATTTCAGAAATAACTGAACAATTTTCAATACCTGACTTGATTTGATTCATCTGAGGGTGGTTGGAGGGTGATGCATGCGGTTTCCCATTTCCAGTTATTGTTTTTTCTATACCCAAACAAATAACTGTCAAAGTGAAAAGGATCTGGCAGACAGTTTGCTTGAATGGTTTGTTCAAGTGTTGTTGACTCAGCTTCACATTTACAATTATCTCCTGTAAAAAAAAAACAAAAAAAAAACATGTCTTATTAGCCCACAAAGAGCTAAGCCCAACAGTTTTTGTACCCCTGACAGATTTTTTTTAATTTATTTTTAGCTGTATTTATTTAACCAACTACTGCACCTCTATCTAAACCTGGCATTTCGAAGATTACAGTAGCAGCTATTCAAAATGGCCCTTCCCAGTAAAACAAGTGCTATGAGGGTTAACAAAGAACCAAAAATTACTTTAGGTGCAGCTTGAAATCCCCCGTCCTCCCACCCTACTACGCCTCAGGGAGTTTTTTAAAAGGTTAACCCTGGGGGAAAAACTGAACTTGTAGAAGTAGACAACACAGCTGTTCCCCACATTTTCAAAGCCTTTGGTCAGGGGTGAAAGTATGGTCTCGTACTGTGTACCTATAAACTAAAGATCGGCGGTATGCAGAAGCAGGAAGACACCAGCATCAGCGCACCGTTACCAATCTGACACCTTTTGCACAATTTAATGGTAAAACTTTGCTCAAAATCCCCTATTGTACACAATCAGATATACCTGATAACAGAGGGCGAAGACTACACAAAAATAATCTTCACTTATCGCATAGTAATAAATTATTAATATCAAAAATGTATTTCTGTTTTTCTTTTTACATATTTTGTTAAAAGGCCAAATAAGGACTTCAAACCAAAAAAATAATTTTCTGTTTTGTTTTATTCTTGGATCGGGCTTTAAAGGGTTAGAATTCAAGTCCGTGTTACCCTCTTATTTTCCTTTCCCCTTGGTTTCCTTCTAGTTGGTCCTGCACCCACCTGCTCCATATCTTCTGATTAGCTTGTATTGGTTCAGTATACCTATATATACAGTATACACACCTCACCTCAGCAGGCACTTAGTGCTGGTGTGTTGTGTTTGTTGCTTTGCTCATCTCTGGTTCCCCAAGTCAGTTCTCCCTGACATTTTAGTTGTCTTTTATTTTTGGTTTTCAATATTTTTTGTATATTTCCTCAGTTGCTCCATTAAATCTGCAAAATTCACCTCTCTCTGTACCTGCATTTGTTGGTCCTGAAACCTCCCAACCCATCTGTGACAGTTTGTTTCTTTTTATTGTCAGAGAAAAATAAATCCCATAAGCCTGCAGTGAAAATTCTTAATGCACAGCAAATTTTAAGACAGATGAGTGTGTGAACATAGGTTGTAGTCAGTGAGATATAAACTAATAGAGATCCAGCATTCCTTTCTGGCTGCCTCACCTGATTATTCATTTTTCACCTTATCCTTACCGAATATCTACTTTCTCTGAGCTGACTTGACATCAAGACATACAGTATATAAAGAAAGAATCTTACTGCAGCTCCACTGATATTCCTCGGCATGTTTTATATCCCCTTTTTCCTCAACCGACAGAGTAATAGTTGCATCTGGCCGATTTACTGAATTTGAAGGATCTGCAGAGATTTCAGCCGGAGATCTCACAACCCTTGCGGGCTTCTTTATCTAAAAGCAACCAAAAAAATTCATATTTATTTATCACACAGCACACTGCAATCATAAAAAAGTTTTTAAGAATAGAATTACCATATTCTTGGTAAGGCGTAATGAATGCTCAAAAAGACTGTTCACTATCAAGTTCTTATCACAAGAGCCAAACATTTCCTCTTCAAGGCAGGAAAAGGCATTACATGCTTTAATCTTCATCTGTACATTTCCTATAAAATGTCCACAAATCAAGAATCACTCAAAAAATGTATATATTAGTCTGTGAGCCAGCACCCAACTTTTTTTACCCATACATACTGTACCTTCAAGTGGGCAACCAAACTGAAAAACTTCTCTCCTTCTTTTCATTTCTTTAGTTTCAGAAAATGTCCCATTTTTTCCAGTCAGTGAGAAGAAGAGCAGAGCAGGCTCACCGCGGTTAAGAGAAACTCCAAGAGTAATGCATGTAGAGCCAAAGCAATCTTTCGCCTCGTTCAGCAAGGTGGCCTGAAGTCCAGCTAGTTTCTCTAAAACACAAACCTGAAGCATATATAGAATTTGTTCTGTTTTTGATTCACATTTTCTCAGCAGGCAAAGACACTTTATGAACTTAGTTACATTTAATGAGAAAATCAATTGAACATTAAGTAAGATAGTTTGAGGGTTAAAAAAAAAAAAAAGAAACATCCATCTTCTGGGACGCTTAATCCCAAGTGGGGTCGCTGGTGCCTGTCTCCAGCTGTCTACAGGTAAGAGGCGAGTTACACCCTGGACAGGTTGCCAGTCCATCACAGAGACGCAGAATTTAGAGAAGCCAATTAACATAAAACTTATTTTGACAAGGCATACATCACTTTAGGGGATTTGAATTAAAAGTTTTCCAAACTTTCTTTATTGGCTCTCTGTCCTTAAGATAAACGGCTTTTTGGTGAAAGCTTAAAGCTTAATCTTAGTTGGGAGACGTAAAACATGCACACGCCCCTCAGTCTCCTGCTTTTTATGCAAATTCAGTTTATAATATTATCTGAAGAAAATGTAGGCAGATTTTCTAAGAATTGTAAATACAAAAAGCCTATGTAGACATTGTCCTTATATCTCTGGTAAACATGTAAAAAATCATCAAAGTAATTGATTTGCAAAAAGCTGCAGCCATAAACATAGTGGCAGTATTTTATTTCTAATGGTTTTCAACAATTTTAACATTTCTCTGTCTTCTTTCATGTGTACTCCTTTTATTAGTGTCTGTTATTGAAGGTGAAATCTGAAAGTAACTGGTAACCAGTGTGGAAAAATCAACACTGGATTTATGCCTGTTAATCTATTGATTCCGGTTCAGACACCGGCTGTACGTTGTAAAAGTAAAAACCAATAGTTTTAATATCAAATTAGCCGCATTTGATGTACTGTGTACTAGAAATACCAATAACATTCTTGAAATTTACATTTCCATTTCAAGTTAACATCTTTCAATTCATTGCTGAACAAAGATGCCAAGCTTCCTTCACACCCTATGGTAAAGACATAAAGGATTTCCATACGTCTGGGATACCGTGGCACTTTCATTTAGTTTTTTATGTCAAATTTTTGAATTTTTATCTGAAGAAAATGTAGGCAGATTTTCTAAGAATTGTAAATACAAAAAGCCTATGTAGACATTGTCCTTATATCTCTGGTAAACATGTGAAAAAAGACTTATATTACTGCACCTCTTTACCCAGAATGCAAACATGTTTCTCAGTATCTGTATAGTTTAATATTAACACCACTGCTGAAATTATCAATGCCACAGGATCTATGCAAAAACATTTAAACTGAGGCCAACAGGCTGTTGTCATAATAAAAATAATAATAATTAGTCAATTTATTCTATTTTAGCAGCTTATTGTACTGCACTTTGTAATCTTGTCTCTAATTTACATTTATTTCTGCTGCTGTAATACTTGGATTCCCCCCATGTGATTCAGTAAAGAATAGCATATTAAGTTAATCACAAATTAAAATCCTAATGCCTCAATTAAGTCTGTAATAAAAAATAATCAAAAAGCTCATTGTAAAAATATGAAGGAAAGATGCAACATTTGACTGTGTTTAACTCAAGGGCCATGTAGCATTATGGCTCTCTTACCTGAAGGTTTGTAGAAACGTCTGGAAAAGTCACCAAGTTCGATGCAAAAAGCTTCAGCTTGTGGCAGCCGGGGCCAAGCTGCTTCACTGCCTCAGGACTCAGTGAGATGTTCTGGGGAACATTTCCTTGTACAACATGCAAGTCAGCCAGCAGCTTATCATTGTTTTGTATTCTGTAGGCCACGTTTGTTCCTGAAAAAACAACAACACCATCAATTCCATATTTAACATAAAACATACAATGGAAAGGAAATAATGGCCTAAATAATAACAGCTGAATGCTATGTAAGTGACAACTTCAAACAGGACAAGATGGTATATTTTATATTATTTCCATCTTATTTCCTACCTGCTTTGACTTTTATTTGAATTTGAAATGCTCCTCCATACAGGGCTCTGCAGTCAGTTTCATGA